>JARHVA010009173.1:300000-335000 GCA_037957365.1 Torreya grandis
CATCATAAGATGACCTACCCATACAAGCCACCTATGATCTTCGAGTATGGTTTCATGATTCCAACAACAAGCCCTATCACTATCATTTCCATTTACTTGTGTCAATAAGTCAAGGGTTGTATAATAATTCTTTCTTTAACACAACATGATCTCAAGAAAAGGATGAACTTAGCCAATTCTCTAAGTGAATATTACATCATCATCATGGAAATCATAGTCTTCACAACTATGGTATAGTTGTCATCACAAAAGACATACTCATGGATATATATACATACATATCCATGAGGATGTCTTTTTTGATGACAACTTTATCATAGCTATGAAAACTATATATTTTTGAGTACCATGACAAATTCATAGATGCTAAAACTCAATACAAAAATCAAGTAATCATCACATAGATGTGAAACATAATTAGGGGCATCACTGCCATCTTATGGGAATAAGCATACCCATGATCAAAATAACCACATCATGGGATTAAAAGATGACCATGCACTCAATATCTCCTAAGCTTTTGAGTGGAAAAACCATGAAATCTTTTGCATAACTCAAAGGGATAAAAGCATATAGAAAACCAAGCCTAAATTAGCTAGATAAATATAATTTCAGCACCTTAGTATTATGATGCCTAATACTTATTCACCTTTAGGATACCATGGTTGTAATTCATCCAACCGTGATCAAGTTTCCCATCGAAACCCTATCTAGAATTAGCTTATAAGTCCATTATTTGGAACAAAACAATCTTCCCAAGAATTAAACATAATACCTAGCATTTTTTTTGTTTGTTTCAACCCATGAGGTGCAGTGATGCATAGGCCAAGCAATAATTTATCATTACATGACTCAACTACCAACAATTATAGCTAAGTATCTCATAGTTTATCGATGATGAGTTCTGATAAAACAACCAAAAGAAGCAAGGATCATCCCTTTGAGGTTCCCACCAAACCATAGAGAATATAAAAATGCCTTATAATTATAATTATGTTTTAGATCTCTACCATGGCATAAACCATTCAACCAAACTAACATCAACACATAATTGTGAACAAAAGAGTTATATACTTGTAATAATTTAATCATACTTTCACTAATATTTTTCATGATGGCTCCCCAAAAGGGAAATTTTCTTGTAACAACATTGTTCAACCAGTAGCAACTAAAATCCATAGAGACATTCTCACTCCACTTATACCCATACAAATTACAAGGGCATGTTAGTCCCTTAGTTCCAACATTATTGAGCTCTTTTCAACAATTTAACTACATATTTAGTTACTAATAATGAATTATAGTCATATTACGTATGAGGCTAGTAATTACCACCATTCATGCTTCACATTTCCTCAAGGCTTAGGACATTTCCCCCAACAAAATAAAAAATAAGATGAACTAACTTACCCAGAAAGAAAAGTTCCTCCCAATCTAGCCATCTAGGTTAGAGTTAAACCATCAGTCCTCCCAAGGTCATAATGTTCCAAGTGTCTAGTGATTGGATGTCCATACAACCCATCAAAAGATATTGGAAACTATTTCCCTTTATTCTAAGAGAGAAGCCTTTATAACTTATCTCCCATTGACCCACCCATACAAGCCAATGGTTGACAAGTGAGGCTTTCCTGAATGCAACCAAAATAGGAAAAGTTAACCCAACCAAGGCCAAGGTAGAGAGTGATGTTCATTGCATAAAATTCATACTTACACATCCTAGTGTTATTAAAACAACACCAAATCAATAATAATAGTTATCACCCTTGTAGGTTGATATACTCATGTGTGTATATACATCCTACATTAGTTACACCATCAACTTTTACACTCATATAAGTAGGTAGTGGAAAATATCTTAATTTCATTGACACTAAATAATACACACTCAACACCCTTACATGAAGTCTATACCATGTGCATAATCCATTTGAAATTGGGTTAAATCATTAGGAAACAATCTTGACATTACTCAACACATGTTCATGTTTCCCAAACATGCCTTGAATGGCTTCATAGGTTATTATATCCCTAATGATAACTTTCCCCTACATTTGAAGCCACCCAAGTCTTAAATTTTCTCACATGAGCACCATCCATCTTGACTCTATCATTAATTGATGAATCAAATGACAACCTTCTAGGCATATTACTATTATAAACCTCACTTGGAGTAGCCATTAGTAGGAAACAAATAGTAAATACAACTTAACTTAGTTGTAAAAAGAGTTAACATTTATCTCAAATTATAAGATGTGAGAAAAAATAATCTTTATTCTCAATAATAATCAAAGCACAAGCTCTCATACTAGATGAAACAACCCCTAAAAAATATTTTGGTGATTCTTAACAAAGTACATAATAGAACCTTGTGTATAACCCACTACACACTCTACCATGCACTACGCATCAACATATTTATACACTAGATGAGTAGATAGCCCATAGATGGACTTGTTCAATGAGATACATATGTTATGATGACCAATTCTAGGTGATTCCATAAGGAAAAAGGGGTTGGATAAAGGGTAAAACACCTTTTGAGGGGTATTAGTGTGCAATCCCACACTAATAGACATCAAAACCTTAAAAAGTAATCAATTTCCCCATTGGAATACTTAGGGATCCTCAACCCAATATAAGCATATGATAACCTTATATGGTTATTATTTGGAAACTCATTGGGCAAGGAGATTCACTCAAGCCCATGGGTATCCTTAACGTGGATAATGGCATAGGGTAAGATTTAGCATAATAATGAGGCATCACACTGAATAAAATAATTATATCTTCTTGATAAGACAAGGTAACTTAATACATATTGGGGTTTACTAATAACTAGCATTGGTTTACTACCCAGGTGACCCAACATAATTCTTATGAACATAGAGCATCAAAATGGAATACATTTAGAAAATTAGTCCATATTATCAAGAGTAATATTATAGGTACAAGGGCATCCATTTAGTTTCTTTTTTCTAAGTTAATATGGAAATATATCCTTCTGAAAATAAAATCATGGAATAATTTTCCATAAAACCATAATATAGTGCATTTACAATGTGGAATTCCAACACTTAATAACATGATGGGGTCTCATTATCAACATATAAGAATGCATGTATGAGAAGAATATATAGACTTAATTTCTTAAGCAATAAGTGTTCCCATGGTTAGTATTGATTCAAGTACCCCTCCCCCCATTAATCAATGAGGAAGAAAATAGATTAGTCTTCTCACTTACATAAATTAATGGTTGAGGCTAAAAGAGTAACATTGAAACATATACATAATTATACCATCCATGGATATTATACACTCCATTCACCATACCACCTAAATATCCCTCTACAAGGTAAGGTGGTTTGTAATGAGATATAACATAACCATGATCAATGGTGGAATTACACAAATCTTTAGTTGTAGTGTTACATGTTAATCCTTAAAATAAGTGTTGGAAATATGATTGTCACTTATGTCAAAAAGGACATTATGAGCATTTCATTGATGTTTAGGACTGATTATTATGATTATAGGATATGGAAAGGATCCTATAAGAGGTTAAGGATTATTGGAATGCTTGTGTGCATGAATGGAATTCATCTAGTTCTTCATATTGATCATCTAGACATTTTGGGCCTATGTCATGAAAATATGAAAAGGCATTTTGCCAACATAAAATTTACCATGTGTGAATGAGTATGGGGAAGATGGTCACATGGTTGCGATCATACTAGTCCTTAGTTATTATGCACTAGATTTGAAATCATGCAAAAAAACATAGTTGAAGATATGGGCATGGAAATTTGGCTACTGAAACAAAAATCACTAAGTTTCAACACTTAGCCAAATTTGTAAAAGAGATAAATAGAGCCAAGTAAATATATTGATGAGATCAACACTCACACATGTGGAGGACAAAGGAAAAAATGATCATATGGGTTTTTTTTTTCTTTTTTTTGTGCCTAGTTTCTATGCATTTAATCCTAGTTCATTCACTATAGCATGGTAAAATATATGCTTGATTAAATTTGGGCTCCAAACCATTTTGACTATGTTTTCCAACACTTAGTCAAAATTTTAGATTGCAATAAATATATGAACATAAAATTTCATGATGTCATATCTTGCATGTATGAAGAATTTAGGAGCAATTGGATATATGGATAGAATCTCCTATGTAAGAGGATCATATGCACTAATTTATAGGTCATGCAAAAAGTGAAACAAGAATTATATAGGTGAGAAATTATCCTTCCAGAAACATGGAAATGGTCTCCATAGTTGGACAAAATTTTCACAAAGTCTTACAAAGTTGTAATGCTTTTATAGAAATCATTTATGAAAAGTTGTAAAGGAAATAGACAGAAGATATATTATGGGATTTTCAAGAGCATCTTGAATATATGGTCCATAGTTTTTTAAGAGAGGGAATGAGCTCAAATTGAATTATCTTTGTTTTTAGATAGAATATGGTTTCTAAATTAAACCCTAAGGGTTTAATTCATGGTTTCAATATACACTTTTTATATTAATCCTAACTGGATATAGCCTAGACTTGATACCTTAGGTTATAATTTAAGCCTTTATTTTTTTTGAAACTGATCCCTTTAAATAGTAATTAATGACTCAAGTAGTGATCAAAGGACTTAATATTTTCTAAGGCTTATACTTTACATTATTTCCCAACTTGATCAAATGACTATTTCTTCAACATAGCATATGATCTAATGAAGTGTATCAAAGTCAAATTATCAAAATGAGCTCCGATTAAACACATAAATTACAAGTGTCACATTAATGGAGCTTATCAGATATAGACCCAATGAGCATAAGCTTATTATAGTTAATGATCAAGCTTGTCAAAAGATCTGATGGTCAGTGGGTGTTTGTATAAAAATGATCCGAAAGAGTGAATGGACTTAGATGAAAGAAATTTATCTATATTTAATAAAATAGTTTCAAATTAAAGACCAAGTAAGTCTAAGAATATCAACACAGTGAAAATAATCCAAATACGTAGGAAGCAACGATATTGATAAAAATGCTTGATGTTTAATGTCTAGACAAAGATAAAGAACACACATCTTTAAAGATGAAATGAATAGCATGATCCTATCAAAGATAAATCACATAGATGCATTTTAAATATGAGTTATTTGAATGAAAACCATTGAATCATGGTGTAAAACATAAGATCAAAGGTCAAGATTTAAAGTCATGACCCAATCTAATGGCTAGTTTGAAGAACTTGTATGTAATCCCTATATCACAACACAATTAATGAGATTGATCTAACCAATAAAATCTATATTAATGTGCATGTCCATAAAAAATAGAGTCTAAAAAATGCTATAGATAGTAGCGATACTATAAAATATAGTAGTGACACCATTAAATTATAGCTATGTTCCATGAAATCAAGATGCAGGAAACAAACATTTAAATTTATAATGAACTAAAGTCCAAAATTAACATGATGTTTTACATTCTAAGTGTGAATACATATAAGATATGAAACCCTAGATCAATTTTCCATATATATAACATCTAGGATAAAGGCATTGGTTGATGAAGCCATTAAATTATGTCAAATAGAAAATATAGAGACACAGAAGAATAATGTTAGTGAGAGATGAAGTGTGTCGACTAGAGACATATTTAGACATAGAACCATAGGGATACAAAAGATTAGAGAATAACAAAGACACAAAGAGAATGTCTAGATAATGATTAGTTATAGACTACACTTGTAGCAAAGAATAAATGTTTAGATTCATTTATGAAACTGATTTGTAATTTGGAGTTGTAGCTCCATAGATGAATCTAATAGGTTAGATCCATTAAATAAGATTAGTGGTTGCTCAAATTAAGGAGGGGGTGTTTCTGAGTTGAAGCTCTTAAACAAGGGGATCAGTCTCTTCTTAGGATTGGTGCCCTTAAATATTGTAATCAATGAGATTTCTTATTATAAGGCTAGATTAGAATGTTAGTTTATAGTAGCTATTCTCATGGTGGTTTTTCTCTTATTGTGTTTTCCATGGTATATCTTGTGTTGTGTTTTTTTGTGTGATCTCTACATATAGTTTCAATCTACATTAAAAGGTTTTTAAAATAGCTATGTTTATTAATATATTGATTCACCCCCCTCTTAGTATCTAGTTGTGTTTCAACAATTGGTATCATATCCCTAGTTCCTTTAAAGAATCTAATTTGATTCATTTAAGCTTAGGTAGATCTTCAAATAGTGAACATAATGAACAATCAAGAAGGATATTCATCAAACAAAGCACCTCTCTTTGATTGATCAAATTATGAATTTTGGAGCATAAGAATGCAATCTTATTTATCCTCACTCATGTTTAATGTATGGATGTCTATGGTAAATGGATATATAATCTCTACTACCACTCCTACTGATCAGGATACCAAGAAGGTATATGATAATAACACTAAGGTAAAGAATTATATTCTTTGTGGATTATCATACTCAAAGTTTGTCAAAGTTATTCATTGGAAGAATGAAAAAGATATTTGGAATAAATTGAAGATCATCTATGAAGTAGATGAAAAGGTCAAACAAGCCAAGCTACAAACTTACAAAGGAAAATTTGAAAGCCTTAATTTAAATGAAGAGGAGAAGATTACAAACTACTTCCTTAGGGTAGATGAAATAGTTAATATAATCATAGGCCTTGGATAAGAAATTAAAGATTTAATCATTGTCAAAAAAGTTTTAAGATATTTTCCATCAACATATGATTCTAAAAAATCTATAATAGAGGATGCAATAGATCTAGATAAACTCACTATTGATGAGTTGCATAGTACCTTCATAGCCTATGAGATGAGAATGGGAAAGATAGAAACCTTCAAGAGAGAATCTATATTCAAAGTTACCAAGAAATTAAAATCAGAAACATCCTCATCTGTATTTGAGGAGACTAATAAAGAAGAAACCAACCTTGTTAGAAGATTGAAGAGATGATCCCGAAAGTAAAAAGGTAAGTTACCCTTAATTTTTTTTAACTATGGTAAAGTAGAACATTTTTCTACTAAATTCCCTCATAATAAAAAGGATAACTTTGAGCAAGTAGATATTAGTAAAAAGGTGAAACCCTATGTTTGATTAGATTTTATCTATTTTAAATTTAAAGGAAAATAAAGAGAAGGATAGGGAGAAGTGATTATAATGATTTTGGATCTGGTTTGCATGCCATATCTAGACATTGTGAGCACTCCTCTTTGGCTATGGATGACTACCTACAAATAAGAAAACACAACCATAAGATGTTTATTAGTAGATAAATTAGTGGGTTATCAAGCTACATGCTTATTCTAGGAAGTGTGAAACTTCCCTGGAGATGACAATCCACTTTTGAGAGGAAAAATCATAATAAATAATGAAAATAGAGGTAAATAGAGAGTAAAAGAGAGATAAAATTACCATTTTAAACAACCTATTCATAGAAAAGAGTGACAGGTTATAGGTGAGGGTTTGTATTGGTGTTTAAGAAGTTGTCTAGGTAGGTTTTGAAGAGGTTAGGAAATTGACATTTATTGACATCAGTACGTGTGTTACCGATGTCAGTTAGGCTACTGAGATTGGTAGTGAGGTGACCAATGTCGATTAGGCTACCAACATCAGTAGGGGAAATAATTATCTGAGAGCTTGTAGAAGGGTTTTTAGGGTTTGGGAAATGGTTTAGATCAGGTTAGAGAGGTTGAGAGAGCTAGGAAAGGGATTCTATGGCTTAGTTTATTCAGAGGATTGGATGCATGTAATATGAAACAAGAAAGGAATCTTTATAACTCCCTCATGGGAGTATAGTCTAAAATGCATAAATTAGTGTAGGGTAGATATAAAGAAATGGGAGAATAAATATTTAAACGACCTATAATATCAGTGATATACTTAGCTATGGTGGTTGCTGAACAATAAGTGTCAGATTGATGGTTTTTATTTAGAAGTCTGAACTTGAAAGCTGAAATAGAGAGAACAAGTGGATGATGGTGTTCCTCAAGAGCTTAGTTGTTGATGGTGATTGACTTATGTAGAGTGATTGTAAGCATGGATGTAGAAAATAGAATGTTGAGAGCCTGAATGAGAGTAAAAATTGATTTTCTTAATTTATGCTAACCTAAAGCATAGGGTGAAGTTTGGCTTATATTGTCGATGTCAGTGATCTAATCGATGTTAGCAGGTATCCCACCGACATCGGCCATGGGTTGACCAATGTTGGTGGCCCTAGAATAGGTAACCCTTTCTATTCTTAGCCTATTTTCTATTGTTTTGCATGCCAAGTGTGAAACCCATTATAAAATGGTAAAAATTAGAGGTTAGGAAGGAAGTAGTTTTTTAGGAATTTAGTTTGGAAGGAGGAATAAGTCTTAGGTAGTTAGGATGAGGGGACCAAGTCTTGAGGTGACTCATTAGGGTAGAATTAGTCAGAGGGCAAGGTGGTCATGTAAGGTGGAAATAGGAATATTTAATTAGCTTAATTAAGTATTTTAAATTAGTTAAATGTCTGAGGGGTAAAAGTATGGGTTATGGAGAATAATTGTTATTATTAAAATGGGTTTAGGGGGGTTTTAACATAAGGAGTTATGCACATGTGTGTGATGTAATTTTGGTGTCTAAATTTGCCCCTTTTGTCTTCTAATTTGTACCAACATGTTGCAAGACAAAAATAGGAGTTAGATGATCTAAGTATTGGATGAGGTATCCCCCCATCAAAATGGGAATCAATGAAGGAGAAACCAAAATTGGGTACCAGTTTGATAGAAAGGAAATTGGGTGACTAGTGGAGAATTGAGCATTACTGCATACAACGAGCTATAGTTGACAACATTAAGAATATGCAAAGTTAAGGAGCACTTAGATAAAATTAACCGAAACATAGCTTGTAAGTGATAGTTGATAGGTCCAATCAATCAAATTTTTAGCTCCAATGGTCAATGTGTCCTAGGTATCTGAGGTTCAAAGTGCCCCTAGGAAACACAAAAGGGGTTGAAGGTGATAGGATGAACTTGGTTACCATCCACAACACCTAAAATACATGCATGTTTATAATAGCCAACTACAATCAGGACAAGTAATGTATGCCTGGTGTAAAAGGGTAAATGAGCAAGGAAATATTTGCGATCTCCAAGTATAGTCATCGAGGTTGAAGATTTGATTGATATTCAATGCCAATTTATCATGGTTGGGGGAGATATATGTGATCTCTTGTTGCCCTAATAAATGGGTAAAGTTTTTCACAGTTGAATTTTTTTTTGTGTTGGAAAACATGTTTTGAAAGGTGCCAACATTAGTAATATGTACCGATGTTGGTAATATAAAGTACTAATGTTAGCATAATTAGGGCAACATTGTTGATGTCAGTAAATGTAAGCACTTACATCAGCAATTTAGGTCAAGATTACCAATGTCAATGGCTGACTAAACCTAATAAAAAGGGGGTTTGGAAGCTAACCAAACTCATTTTCAACTTTGTGATTGGAGAGAAGAAAAAAAGATTTGAGGGAGATTTGAGATGGTAGCACGAGGGGACCCAATAAGAGGCATAATACCATAGGTACCAGCAGTGCCAATCAAGAGGAGATGATGAGATGAGGTAAGAGTTCAAACTACTTTGATTTGGTTCTAGCATGTTTTAGGTTAAATGAGAGGTGGATGTGTATAAAATAGGATTAGGAGGTAGAAAATATGTTGGGGTAGGTGTAGGATAAGTTAGGGTAATTTGGGGTAGATTTTTAGAGGAAATGGGTAGGTTAGGTTTGGGTGGTTTGGCCTTAGGGATGAACTAGTATTTGACATAGCTGAGATCGATTGGCATCAACTAATGGTTGACTGACATTAGGCAGCATGTCACTAAGCTTGATCAAGATTAACTGACATGGCACCGAGGTTGGTAGTGTGTTACTGACATTAGACACTAAATAGACTGATAAAGTGGCAACATCAACATTAATACCAATTTCAGCTATTAGTGAAAAGAAACATACAAGAGAAAGGGTGAGTTTTGATTTCTAGTGGGAGTAATCAACTAGCCTAATGATCAAGCTAGCCTTAAAGGACCCTATGTCATCTGAGTGTTTCTTACATAGCCTAGTTTAGGGCCTCAAGCCAATGTAGTTTTCCCAAAACTTAGTAAAAATATCCAAAAGGTTAGTTGTAAGGAAAAAAGGTAAAATAAAATAGTTAGTAAGGTGGGTTATAATGTCAAAAGTCAAGAACATAGGTAGTGAGGCCTAGAGTTGAAATAGGTGGGTAGGGTAAGGTAGAGAGAGAGGTAGTAAAGCCTAGATTTTTAATAGGTGGGTAAGTCTAGGCTAGAGAGAGAGAGTGAGAGGCATTGATGCCTAGGGTAGTTAGTGAGGTGGGTTTATGGTTGAGATAACCTTATAAGACCACATGTCAATTGAGTGTTGCCTGCATAGCCCAGTTTAGGGCCTCAAAGCAATGTAGTTCTCTTGATGAGAATGGAAAAATGGTGGTGAGGAAGTAAATTAAAAGGGATGTGACCTGATTCATTTATGTATGGATAAAAGTGAGGATGGAACTTACACTATAAGACCATCTACCAAGGTTATTAACCTGCATGAGGAGAGATGCTATTCTAGATGAGTAGGATCATATGGTGACTATCAGTTTGGGAGGAGTGTGATGATACTATCATGTTACATGGGATGTGTCATTAATGATAGCATTGATTGAGATGTGGGATCATACCACTAACACCTTCCATTTATTGAATGAAGAGTTGACATTCATACAAGAGGATGTCTATAGGATTCTATGACTACCACTTCAGGGTGAGGAGATTTTCACATGCTTGAGAGAGGAACATGATATACATATGGTTAATTTATATGGGGAGCATGTCAATGAGGTGACATATCACCCTGTGAACTTTGAATATGAGCCACTCTACATGGTTGATGAAGAGAAACATCATCTTAGCATCCTAATGATGATCAAGATCATGATTTATGTATTACTCAACGTAGATAAAGGGAGATTTATAATTGATTTGACCAATGTACTTACATAGATGATAGAGTTGTGGACCATTTTTGCTAGGGGTCTAGTATTTTTGGTAGAGTTATATAAAGAGCTATAGGGTTTGAGGCTGCATTAGTGGTACAGTTTGGGTGTCAACCATATTTGCACTATTGGGCATATGAGCACATCATGGTGACATGATCACTAGGGATACCTACCACTATTTTGGCTAACTTCAAGGTTAGATTTAGATGGTGGAGAGGTGGGATGGAATAGACCTAAGTGGATGACATCATGTGAGACATCACCTACTATAGGTGCATGATTGAGGGCTTAATCCCTACAAATATCATGTAGAGACTGTATTTGACATATCTAGTCTTCAGTATGTAGGCAGAGAAATTGATTGGGTTATAGAGCTCATTATGCGTTAGGGGGAGATGAGCTGGTGATTTGCAGATGGTACTTATGGCACGGGTTATGAGATAGTTTGGGCATGTATAGGATATTTTGCCAACCTTCCCTCGATATAAGAGGGATGACATAAAGGCACCTTTACCATTGCTTGAGGAGATTGAGGGGCTAGTTTTCAAGGAGTTGGTAGTAGGGCCTAGTATTTTGAACCCAAGGTGTATAGATACCTATATAGGTTGGTTTGTAGGGTTGCATCTAGTAGTGGAGGTCAGGACACCACTAGACAATGTATAGGGGTTGTTTAGGGAGAGATATGTAGTGCTACAAGCATGAGATATAGTAGTACAAGCTCAATATTTAGTAGTGTAGGCTTGAGTGATAGCCTAGTTAGATGTTTTAGCCTTACAAGGGTAGGTGGTGATGTTATGGGGTTAGATTAGGGCTCTTTAGGGTCAGGTTTTATCACTATAGAGTTAGATGACTATTTTATAGGGTTAGATGATTATAGTGATGGTAGAGAGAGATAGTATGAGAGTAGTAGCTTGCTAGGCCACTCCTCCTCCTCTACCACCACTATAGGGACCAGTATAGGCTAGGCCATCATTAGGTGCCATGGGTCCTCTATAAACTATATTGATGGTGATGTATTCAACTGCACTAGATGAGATTGCTTACTATGAGAGGGTGATTAGAGAATTCCTATAGATACAATAATATTCAAAGTTTAGTGAGTAAGAGAGGTTGATGTGATGTGTGAAAAATCCTAGTTCACATCGATGTAGACAGACATAGAGTGGTGATGATACTACATCCTCACAACCTCAGGGAGAACCTCAAGGACCTTGAGTATCAATATTTGTTACTTTGTATTTATATATGTTATATGTATAATAGCTTGTGAGCCAAAGATGTGAGATGTGCATTTTGAGAGAGATTTATGGCATTTTGATGATGTAGATGATAAACATATATTTGATCACATATTTATATATGAGATTATTATTCATTACCATGTGTTTATTTGAGATTTGTTACTTATGTTTATGATGTTGGTATGGATGATGTTCATTTATTACTATATTAATTTTAATGTTGATCATGTTATTTGATGTTAGACTAGCCTTCCCATTTATGTGATGGTATATGCATAGTTGATTGGTTAGCTTCATCTTAGTATTTTTCCATATTTGTAATGTTGTATGCTTAAAATGAGTAGATTGAGTGGGTTAATTTATTTTAGCATTTTTCCATATTTGTTATGGTGTATGCATAAAATGAATGGGTTGATTAGGTTAATGTTGGTATGACATTGTTTCTACATCTCAAATAGAGATATTGACATGTGATGTGGATGGAAAAAATAAAAAGATAGAATGCTCATGTATTGGTAAAGACCATATTTTAGAACATAAATAGGTTCAAGAAAATGAGCCTCTCTCATGCCTTATATCTTTGAACCATTATATTTGTTAGAGAAGCATTGTGTTTACCTCATGTTAAGTGAGCTTCATAGTCCCTTGGAAGAGTATGAGGGGAAAAAAGGGGAGTATGAGAGAAAATGTTTAATAGCATAACCTACCAAGTAGAGATGATATGTCCCTTTTGTGGGTGACCTGAGAGCTAGTATAGGCAAGTCCATGACTTAATTTTTTTTTGGGTGTAATCTGATCAATGTGGGAAGCCTAAAATGGGATTTTATATAGGTTAAGGTCATGTAAAAGGATGAGGAGCCTTTTGTATTTGGTTTTCCCATTGAGAACAAATCTTGGCTTAACCATCCTTCAAGGCAATGCTCTAAGCATTTGTTTTAATTTTAAATAGTTATCCTTCAAGGGACTAGTCTATTGATAATAGCAGAGGGAAGTTACATAATTATCCTTTAAGGGATCAGTCTACATTGAAAAACATGACTTGAGATTTTATAACTTTTTCAAATATCCAAAAAAAAATTATTTTTTAGTCAGGGATAAGACTATAGAGACTTAAGAGTTTTTCACTGTGAAGATAAAACCATACCATTGTGTAATCTATCTAGTTGTATAGGACTAAGGGTGAAGAGGAAGGGAAATGAATGTAATAGGGATGCTCAGGGGATGAGCTCAAGTGAAACATGAAGTAAAGTGACGCTACTTTAACAAACGAATGGTCAGATTCTGGCCTTCCTTCAAGAGAAGACAAGCAATAAGTTCCTAAATAATACTTATGAGTTATGATATAAGGTCCAAGCTAATTAGGATTAAATTTACGCTATTTTATTTTCTCTATGTTTGTTACATGTTGATTTTCTTTAAAGACAAGATCTCCTATATTGAAATCTCACTTTTTGAGGTTTTTGTTATAAGTCTGTTTGATACATTTGTGATAGACTTGGAGGTGATTGAGGGCTATGAGACAATGTTCATCAAGAAATAAAAGTTGGGCTATTTTTTCTTGATGAAAGTCATTGTTAGAAAATATGTCATGTAGATAAATGTGAAGAGAAGGAATCTAGACCTCAAGAGGCAAAACAACCTCCATCCCACATACCAATAAAAATGGTGTAGCACCCATTTGGGTTTGAATGCTAGTGCATAAGCCCATAAGGCAAAAAGAATGTGTGTGTGAAAATCCTTTCCCGTATCATTAACTACCTTCATGAGAATCTTGGTCAAAGTTTTGTTAGAAGCTTCTACCTATCCATTAACTTTGGGATAGTATGGTGATTAGAAGCTTAATTTGATTCCAAATGCATCACAAAGACCATTAATAGTCTTATTTTTAAAAGAATTTCCATTATTTGTTATAATCTTTTGAGGTATACCAAAATGAAAGATGATGTGGTGGTTAATGAAGTCAACAATTTTGTTAGCTTTAGTGGAGATGAGAGGGATCGCCTCAAGCCACTTGGTGAATTATTTAGTGGTAGTAATGATAGAGCGATGAAAAAGTGATGAATGAGGGTTAATCTCTATGATTAGATCTAAGCCCCATTGGGATAAGGGCCAAAAGTCTTTGGAAACTTGAAATACATGACTGAGAATGTGAAAAAGGTTAGCATGTTGCTGACACTTGATGCAATGCTGAACATAGTCAACATAGTCTTGATGAAGTATGGGCCAATAATAGCCAAGTCATATAATACATTTAAAAACCGTGTGACCATTGAAATTCCCACCACAAATCCCATCATGGAATTCCTTAATAGCAAAGGGAGTCTCATTACTAGTTAGGCATCTAAGGAGAAGACCATCAAAACTTAACTTATAGAGAAGTCCCCATCGTATAGTGTAATGAGTGGCACGTTTTATGAAGGCCCTTTTACCATTATTAGAAAGATCAAGAGGGGTAATAGAGAAGGAAAAATAAGGTGTTAGTTGTTTGTACCATAAATCTTGTGGGTTGGTTGTTACATTTCATATAAAGAGTATGTTAGTTAAGACATTGGAGGGTAATGTTAAGTGATGCAAGGTGACATAGAAACTTGAGGAGGAGGATGAAGAGGGTATGTGTGAAGCAAGTCAAGCCATCGTGTTAGGAAACTTGTTTATAGATTGAGGAATAATTTTTAAGAGATGAGAATCAAATGATCCCAAGAGTGTATCTACATGATGTTTATACCATTGTATAATTTCATTTTTGCATAGGTAGGAACCATTAACTTGGTTGACCACTAGTTGAGAATTACTAAAAATGGTTATGGATTTAATACCCAAGAAGAACATTGTTTGAAGTCTGAGAATCAAAGCCTCATATTCAACCATATTATTAGTGTATTCAAAATCTAGTTTAAATGACCAAGGCATAGGATCACCATTTAGAGGAATAAGTATGACCCCCACACCCCCACCATGTTGGCATTTAGATCTATCAAAGAACATAATCATTTTATTGGAGATGTCATTGATGGAGAGTGTTGTAATAGATTCATCAAGGAATTCAAGGTTTCAAGGTTGATTGTCATGTAAAGGGGCAACAACTAATTGGTCCATGATTGTTTTCCCTTTAATTGACTTTTATTGAATAAACTCTAAGTTAAATTTAACAAGAAGCATGAGCCACTAAGATACACATTGGTTGTGATAAGGTTTGGAATGCATGTCTTTGAGAGGATCAGTATGGGTGACCATATAGGTTTTATGATTTGGAAGATAATGGTGAAGCTTAGAGGTAGAAAAAACCAACTCTAGGCAAAGTTTTTTAGTATGGGTATATTGAGTCTCATAATTAATAAGTGTGTGGCTTATGTAATAAAATGCCTACTCTTGATGTTGGTCATCTCAATGTGCAATCATAACATCTAGAGAATGGTATGTTGTAGAGATGTATAGGTAAAAAGGTTGATTTTCCTTAGGTGGAATAAGAACTAGTGGGAAAAATAGGTATTTTTTAAGTGCATCTAAAGATTCATAGCAGTCTTCTTTCCATTGGAAGCAGACATCATTTTTTAGGAGATGATGAAAGGGTTGGCAGTGATCTAACAACTGGGAAATGAAGCATTGTGTCAGGATCTTGCTCCACCAAAAGAGCACAATATGATTACCAAACCAAGCAACTTAATATGCAGAAATTAACCAGATTCACCAAGTAACTAGAATTCAGAATAACACATGATATGAGAGACAATACACAACTTGTATTAACACTTTACAGAAAAGAATACAATAAAGAAGATCCCACTTCTTCTCCACCACCTTACAGAGGTTTCCCACACCTCAAGTGAACAGTAAATCTTCTCCCCAAAGCTCTCCCCCTCAGGTCCCAACACACAACTCAAATACAGAGTTGGTGTTCACCTCCTATGCTCCACGCACACCACAAGTGCTCCACGCACTCCACAAGTACTACACGTACTCCAAAAGTACTCAAGGTACTTCAAGTAGATCTCCCATGAACCTGCAATAACCTATACTTCAACAGACCATACTTATGGAAGGAACTCCCTTGCCTTCCTCTTTGCTCTATCTGAGTACACACCTGTACTCCAAGTAGATCCTGCCTGATATTGCTCCCTGTTGTGTTGCTGTCTTATCTGATCTTGCACACCTATGAACCTTGACCTTGCACACACATACACCTGCAGATCAATGATCTTACTTACCATGTAGATCTCCTATATAGGTCATGCACCTGTGACCAAGATCCTACATACATGAAGAACCCTGCTGATTCTCCAATCCATCACCTACACCTGGTACTGTGGAACTAGGAGGAACACCCTTGCTCACCTCACACGCAGAAGGAGCTAACTTTGCTCAACTCAAACTAGAACACCTTTCCAATACAACCATGAGTCTATTATATAGATCTCATCCAAACAATGATTAGACATCTAATTACAATAATTAGATCTACAGCTCTCAGTCTAAAAATAGATCTAATCATGCAAACACTTGGTTCATTAGCTAACTACCCATAATAAGCTCGTAGTCAAACCACACAGGCGACCGACATCGGTCCCTGTCTACCTGGGGGTCGTCGACGCCGGCCGATCTCTGACCGACATCAGTTGCCTTCCTGTCTTATCCTACCGACGTCGGTTGGCCAAACCAACGCCAATTTCTTCTGACACTCAGCAACTCATCCTGCAACCTCCTCCATGTCTGCATCAGTGAAGCTTTTAGCTCCACAACCTAACAATCTCCCACTTGGAGATAAACAACTGCACTATACCTGTACCTGTACTCTGTCTAATCTATTTCCTAGTTTGTATCCCTCTTCAAGATCAATCCTGAAGACAACCCACCACACAACCTGTGATGTACCTCCTGTCATCCGAGTACCCTGTCACATCCGAACCTACAAATACATGTAGTGAAGTCTTGACCCTGCATAGCATGAATCCCTACTGTTGGTCCCTCTCAAATACCTGAGAACCCACTTCCCCGAATTGGCTCCTAACTCTCTGAAAGCTCCCACTGCATGGGAATACTCAGGTCTATACCAGACCTCATGTGATTTCAGACACTGTACCTATCCAGCCCTTAGTGTGCTCCGGCTCTGCATCCTGAACCTTGCCAACACCTGATTCACATCAGCTCCCACTCAAGACAAAATCAACCTATGATCTCCATGTCTCCCATGTCAAATAATTTCACTACTCCAAACTCCTAACATGCCACTGAACTAATCTTACCCTTAGCTCAGCAAAACCCTGTATGTACAATCTTGCTAGCAAAACATACCATCCACATACAGCAACAGAATGATGTCATGACTCATCATCCACCTGGTAAGGCAAACCATAGTAGTTACCCTGACATTGACTGAAGCCATGCTTCATCCTCCACCTGTCAAAACCTGTACCACTGTCCTACAGCTCCTCAAGACCATATACCTGGTTTTCCATCTCACGTATCCGTTCACTCTATTCTTCAACTAAGGTATCCATTCATCTCTGTGCTTTCTTCCACTGGCAACCCTACCAAAAACCCCTGTTTGGTTCTCCTCCAAGGAATCACATCCTCATCCATGCCAAGCTCACACCTGTTTCCTGGATCCTTCCTGCTCTACAATCAGCAACATGTATAAAGAAGAGGAACAATGAATTTGAGGGCCTAATTATGTCTTCAATCCTCCGTATGGGTGTTTGAGACTCCATGACAGCGTGTTGTCCACCCAAAATCCGTTATAGTGACCGACCTCGATCACTCCACAGTCTGCATCCAACCGACGTCAGTTCCATGCATCTATCCTTGACTACCAACCCTGTAGATATCGGTGTCCCTGCTGCCAACGTCGGTCTTCCTGACTGACATCAGTCTTACCTACTGTCGACGTCGGTCCTCCTGACCGATGCTGGTCTTACCCTGCCCGACATCGCCAGCTTCAGTCTGCACATGACCGACATTGGCACCTGTCTGTTCAACGCCGGTTCCTCCTGACCGATGCCGGTACCTGTGTTTGCCTGTGAGTGATGAATTTTTACCCGCGAGCTTCTTTGAATCAAAACCCATGTCCAAACTGCTCTGCTCAGAAGTATCCAGCACCATCCACTGGTTTTAGTCTGCCATCTCCTCCAAGTACACCAAGGCTTTCCAGTTCTTAAGCCTGTCAAATATATCTTTCTTCCACTTAAGAACATGCATCTCCTTCCTACTCATGTGACCAAGCCTACGAAGCCACGTCTCCGCAACAAAAGAAGAATCAGTAATATAAACAAGTAGATAAAGAATACCTATTTTCTTACCACAAGCTAATTCAAGTGTATCCACTGTGAGAGTTCTTATGCATCTCTCATCACCCAATCTTTTTGAAGAAATTATCCATATCTCCAAACCTAGGAATTGCATGACCTTCATCAACACCTGTGTGTTGGCCACCTGCAATTTCAGCTTCACTTCCCCTTTGCCAATTCTTTGGCAAGGCTCACCAGCTCCTCTACCTGGGGCTGCATGGAAAGAGGCAACCGAATCTTTTATCCAAGATTCAAATTTATCCAAGAAACCTCCCAGAGCATCCTGTGCAACAACACCTGCTACATCTGCCTATTCAGTTCCTTCATGCTGATCTGCTACCAACCAACAATATTCTTTTACCTGCTCTTTCTTTCCATAGGACCTTAAGAGACCATCTGTGCTTTTCAACTCTTCCATTCTTAGCTTAATTTCATCTGCCATTGCTCTACTCCCACTCAATCAGAAACCCCTGAGAGTGACCTGTAATCAAAACACACTACCCAGATCTAAACCAATCTGTTAGTATCCCAACCAAAAGCTCTGATAATACTTGTCAGGATCTTGCTCCACCAAAAGAGCACAATATGATTACCAAACCAAGCAACTTAATATGCAGAAATTAACCAGATTCACCAAGTAACTAGAATTCAGAATAACACATGATATGAGAGACAATACACAACTTGTATTAACACTTTATAGAAAAGAATACAATAAAGAAGATCCCACTTCTTCTCCACCACCTTACAGAGGTTTCCCACACCTCAAGTGAACAGTAAATCTTCTCCCCAAAGCTCTCCCTCTCAGGTCCCAACACACAACTCAAATACAGAGTTGGTGTTCACCTCCTGTGTTCCACGCACACCACAAGTGCTCCACGCACTCCACAAGTACTCCACGTACTCCACAAGTACTCAAGGTACTTCAAGTAGATCTCCCATGAACCTGCAATAACCTGCACTTCAACAGACCATACTTATGGAAGGAACTCCCTTGCCTTCCTCTTTGCTCTATCTGAGTACACACCTATACTCCAAGTAGATCCTGCCTGATACTGCTCCCTGTTGTGTTGCTATCCTATCTGATCTTGCACACCTGCAAATCAACTTGGTTCTGCACACCTGTGAACCTTGACCTTGCACACACATACACCTGCAGATCAACGATCTTACTTACCATGTAGATCTCCTATATAGGCCATGCACATGTGACCAAGATCCTACATACATGAATAACCCTGCTAATTCTCCAATCCAGCACCTACACTTGGTACTGTGGAACTAGGAGGAACACCCTTGCTCACCTCACACATAGAAGGAGCTAACTTTGCTCAACTCAAACTAGAACACCTTTCCAATACAACCATGAGTCTATTATATAGATCTCATCCAAACAATGATTAGACATCTAATTACAATAATTAGATCCGCAGCTCTCAGTCTAAAAATAGATCTAATCATGCAAACACTTAGTTCGTTAGCTAACTGCCCATAATAAGCTCGCAGTCGAACCACACAGGCGACCAATGTCGGTCCCTGTCTACCTGGGGGTCGCCGATGCTGGCCGATCTCTGACCGACGTCGTTTGCCTTCTTGTCTTATCCTACCGATGTCAGTTGGCCAAACCAATGCCAGTTTCTTCTGACACTCAGCAACTCATCCTGTAACCTCCTCCATGTCTGCATCAGTGAAGCTTTTAGCTCCACAACCTAACAATCTCCCACTTGGAGATAAATAGTTGCACTGTACCTGTACCTGTACTCTGTCTAATCTATTTCCTGGTTTGTATCCCTCTTCAAGATCAATCCTGAAGACAACCCACCACATAACTTGTGATGTACCTCCTGTCATCCGAGTACCCTGCCACATTCGAACCTACAAATATATGTAGTGAAGTCCTAAACCTACATAGCATGAATCCCTACTGCTGGTCCCTCTTAAATACCTGAGAATCCACTTCCCCGAATTGGCTCCTAACTCTCTGACAGCTCCCACTACATGGGAATATTCAGGTTTATACCAGACCTCATGTGATTTTGGACACTGTACCTGTCCAGCCCTTAGTGTGCTTCGGCTCTGCATCTTGAACCTCGCCAACACCTGATTCACATCAGCTCCCACTCGAGACAAAATCAACCTATGATCTCCATGTCTCCCATGTCAAAGAATTTTGCTGCTCCAAACTCCTCCTAACATGCCACTAAACTAATCTTACCCTTAGCTCAGCAAAACCCTGTATGTATAATCCTGCTAGCAAAACATACTATCCACATACAACAATAGAATGATGTCATGACTCATCATCCACCTGGTAAGGCAAACCACAGTAGTTACCTTGACATTGACTGAAGCCATGCTTCGTCCTCCACCTATCAAAACCTGTACCACTGTCCTGCAGCTCCTCAAGACCATATACCTGGTTTTTTGTCTCACGTATCCGTTCACTCTATTCTTCAACTAAGGTATCCATTCGTCTCTGTGCTTTCTTCTGCTGACAACCCTACCAAAAACCCCTATTTGGTTCTCCTCCAAGGAATCACATCCTCATCCATGCCAAGCTCACACCTGTTTCCTAGATCCTTCCTACTCTACAATCAGCAACATGTATAAAGAAGAGGAACAATGAATTTGAGGGCCTACTTACGTCTTCAGTCCTCTGTATGGGTGTTTGAGACTCCATGACAGCGTGTTGTCCACCCAAAATCTGTTACAGTGACCAACCTCAGTCACTCCATAGTCTGCATCTGACTGATGTCGGTTCCATGCGTCTGTCCCTGACTACCGACCCTGCAGATATCGGTGTCCCTGCTGCCGACGTCAGTCCTCCTAACCCACATCGGTCTTACCTACTGCCGACATCGGTCCTCCTGACCGATGCCGGTCTTACCCTACCCGACATCGCCAGCTTCGGTCTGCACATGACCGACATCAGCACCTGTCTGTTCGATGCCGGTTCCTCCTGATCGACACTGGTACCTATGTTTGCCTGCGAGTGATGAATTTTTACCCGTGAGCTTCTTTGAATCAAAACCCATGTCCAAACTGCTCTGCTCAGAAGTATCCAGCACTATCCACTGGTTTCTGTCCACCATCTCCTCCAAGTACACCAAGGCTTTCTAGTTCTTAAGCATGTCAAATATATCTATCTTCTGCTTAAGAACATGCATCTCCTTCCTGCTCATGTGACCAAGCCTACGAAGCCACGTCTTCGCAACAAAAGAAGAATCAGTAATATAAACAAGTAGATAAAGAATACCTATTTTCTTACCACCAGCTAATTCAAGTGCATCCGCTGTGAGAGTTCTTGTGCATCTCTCATCACCCAATCTTTTTGAAGAAATTAGCCATATCTCCAAACTTGGGACTTGCATGACCTTCATCAACACCTGTGTGTTGGCCGCCTGCAATTTCAGCTTCACTTCCCCTTTGCCAATTCTTTGGCAAGGCTCACCAGCTCCTCTACCTGGGGTTGCATGGAAAGAGGCAACCGAATCTTTTATCCAAGATTCAAATTTATCCAAGAAACCTCCCAGAGCATCCTATGCAACAACACCTGCTACATCTGCCTCTTCAGTTCCTTCATGCTGATCTGCTACCAACTAACAATATTCTTTTACCTGATCTTTCTTTCCATAGGACCTTAAGAGACCATCTGTGCTTTTCAACTCTTCCATTCTTAGCTTACTTTCATCTACCATTGCTCTACTCCCACTTAATCAAAAACCCCTGAGAGTGACCTGTAATCAAAACACACTACCCAGATCTAAACCAATCTGTTAGTATCCCAACCAAAAGCTATGATACCACTTGTCAGGATCTTGCTCCACCAAAAGAGCACAATATGATTACCAAACCAAGCAACTTAATATGCAGAAATTAACCAGGTTCACCAAGTAACTAGAATTCAGAATAACACATGATATGAGAGACAAGACACAACTTGTATTAACACTTTACAGAAAAGAATACAATAAAGAAGATCCCACTTCTTCTCCACCACCTTACAAAGGTTTCCCACACCTCAAGTGAACAGTAAATCTTCTCCCCAAAGCTCTCCCTCTCAGGTCCCAACACACAACTCAAATACAGAGTTGGTGTTCACCTCCTGTGCTCCACACACACCACAAGTGCTCCATGCACTCCACAAGTACTCCACGTACTCCACAAGTACTCAAGGTACTTCAAGTAGATCTCCCATGAACCTGCAATAACCTGCACTTCAACAGAACATACTTATGGAAGGAACTCCCTTGCCTTCCTCTTTGCTCTATCTGAGTACACACCTGTACTCCAAGTAGATCCTGCCTGATACTGCTCCCTATTGTGTTGCTGTCCTATCTGATCTTGCACACCTGCAAATCAACCTGGTTTTGCACACCTGTGAACCTTGACCTTGCACACACATACACCTGCAGATCAATGATCTTACTTACCATGTAGATCTCCTATATAGGCCATGCACCTGTGACCAAGATCCTACATACATGAAGAACCCTGTTGATTCTCCAATCTAGCACCTACACCTGGTACTGTGGAACTAGGAGGAACACCCTTGCTCACCTCACACATAGAAGGAGCTAACTTTGCTCAACTCAAACTAGAACACCTTTCCAATATAACCATGAGTCTATTATATAGATCTCATCCAAATAATGATTAGATATCTAATTACAATAATTAGATCCACAGCTCTTAGTCTAAAAATAGATCTAATCATGCAAACACTTGGTTCGTTAGCTAACTGCCCGTAATAAGCTCACAGTCAAACCACACAGGCGACCGACGTCGGTCCCTATCTACCTGGGGGTCGCCGACGCTGGCTGATCTCTGACCGACGTCGGTTGCCTTCCTATCTTATCTTGTCGATGTCAGTTGGCCAAACCAACGCCAGTTTCTTTTAACACTCAGCAACTCATCCTGCAACCTCCTCCATGTCTGCATCAGTGAAGCTTTTAGCTCCACAACCTAACACATTGAATTGACTAAATTTTGCATTGTAGGCTACAAAGTTATTTGATATTTTTAGGTGGAGGAATCTCTAGGATTGCTCTAACTTTAGCAAGATATACCTTGATACCATAGAGAGAAATGATAAAACCTAAGATTTTACCAAAAAGAACACCAAAGATGCATTTCATCAAGTTTAGTTGAATGTTATATTGGAGAAGATGAGTGAATATGGTTTTGAGAATTGACAATTGTTCTTGGTGAAGTTTAGACTTATTGAGTAAGTCATCCATGTAATATTTTATAATTTTGTGTAGAAGATCATGGAAAATGTAGGTCATGGCACATTAGTAAGTTGCACCAGTGTTTCTCAGGCTAAAAGGCATGAATCGATAATAGAAAGTTCCCCATGAGGTAATAAAGGTGGTATTGTGTTTATCCTCAAGAGCAACTAGGATTTGATTATATCTAGAGAATCCATCCATAAATGAGGGCATCTCATAGATGGTCATTATATCAACAAGTTAGTCGATACTAGGCAATGGGAAATCATCTTTTTAACAAGTGAGGTTTAAATCATGATAGTTGATGCAAATATGGATTCCTCTAGTGGCTTTCATGATAGGAAAAATATTGCAAATCCATTGTAGGTAGTCTTTGGTTAGATAAAGTTAACAGAAAGGAAGTGTTGGAGCTCCTCTTTGAGAAGGAGAGTGATACAAGGATACATTTTACAAAGTTTCTACTTAACAGGTTTAGCATCTTGATTGGTGATAATGTTATGGGTGATGATAGAGGGGTCAATACCAGGCATGTCATTATAACTAATGACCATATCAAATCCTTCACTTGATCTTAGAGGGGTCAATACCAGGCATGTCATTGTAAGATCAAGTGAAGGATTTGCTATGGTCATTAATAAATGTGGCATAATTAGCTTTCTCAAAGGAATCTAAGGATTGGTCAATCTTAAGGATGTGAGGGTTATCATGGGAGGGTAGGTTGATGTCAATGCTTAATTCATTTAACATAGCTTGGGTTTCAAATGGGAGTGATCATTATATATAAGAATCATCTGCACCCATGTAGGTGAGAATTGTGTCATCATCTTTACATTGGATAGTGTTAATAGTGGAAGGATCTTCATCAATTATTTTAAGATGAACCAGAGGAAGGGACCTTATTTCCTCACCTTGATGATAGGTGAGAGGCCCTAAATAGATGGAATTTATTTAAAAATAAATTAGGAGGTATAGATACCTCTAATTCTATGGGTGATGGTGGAGAAGGAGAGAGTGGTTCTTTGATAATTGGTTCATGGGAGTTTTTAGGGAGTTTATTTGGTTCATCATATCCCACCCATGCCTCTTTTTGGAATTTTCAATGGTGTTGCTTGTAGGATATTCAATAGGTATGTGGACACCTTATTCGTAATGAATAAAACTAAATCCTTTCTAGGCACACCTATATATGTAGGTGTGATCAAATTTAGGGTTGCTCAAGAATGATAAGTCATAGGTAAATGGTTTTGGTGAAGAATATGGGTTTCTAACAATGGGAGCTTGATCAATTACCCCATATGTGAAATTGGTTCAAAGATTAGGGGGGGGCATAAGGGATCACCATCCTAATACGAGGATCATAATTTAGGTACATGTGAATCTTTCCATATTCTTGTGGAGCATAGAACATGTTGAGTGTCAAAAAATGATATTCACCAAGTGACAAATGTTAAAAATTCTCCTCCATGGGATCTTTGTTAATAATTAATGTTGTTAGGATCTATGTAACCACAAGAGTGGAGCTTGTGGAAGCTTCAAATGTATCATGTGAGGAAGATGATGTTTTCAATTGGATGAGAACATCATTGGGACTATAAGTCATATTACATGTTTTAAACGGAGGTGGGTCAGTAAGTATAACATGTACTTGTTCATCATGCTCAAACTTGACATAATGATGCAAAGTCAAGGGTACATATACCATAACATGTATCCAAGGTCATCCAAGTAGTATGTTATATTAGAACTCTATTTACACAACATATAAAAACTTGGTAATTTTGTGAGGACCTACATGAATATGTAAAACAATAGTGCCCACCATAGTAGCTATAGTATCGTTAAAGGAATAGAGTACCACATCAATTTGAGACATGCAATTGTCAAGAAGGGCTAGTTGTTTGTAGGCATGGGTGGAGATAATATTAAAAATGGCTCTCCCATCGATCATAACTATCTTGATACAAGTTTGATAAATATATGTGGTAATAAAAAAGTGTAAAATCCTAATCTTCAGGGTGTTGAAGTGGAATGTTTGAATTACTGAAAGAAATTAGGGAGACAAAATTAAATAAGGTAACCAAACCTACAAGAGGTTTTGGATCATCTGATTGTACCTCAATCTCTTCTAAAGCACTATTCAAATCTTGATGGTGTTAGGATGATATTTAGATTAACTCATACAAAGACATCTTCATAGGATTTTGGTGAAGTTGCTTCACCATTGAGCTTTAAATAACATATGAAGATGTTGTTTTAGGAACACCCAAGATGTAAATCTTAGTGTTAGTAGGGGGAGTGTCTTTGGTGAAGGGATGGGTCCAAGGTGTAGTGACCTTCTCCTTAACTTTATCCTTTTGGTTTTGTGACCTCATGGCCATATTAACTGTATTGATTTGAAAATTTGGTGAATAATGTCATAAAGGGGTTATCATGACATCTTTGGGTTTGATTATTCATGGAATAGTAGGAGGCACTATAGATACCAAAGGTGGAATAATAGGAAGGTTAATGGTAGTGTCATTAAAAAGGGTGTCAACATTGACTAGTCTAACATGCATCCAACAAATATTAAGTGCTAGAGATTCATTTTAGTCTCGTGTTGGCTTATGCCTTAATAAGATAGTGAGAAGAGAAGTTGGTTATCAAAGGAACTAAAAAGCAATCTAGAGCTAGTGTCAGAATTATTTTGGTGCTTAAGAGGGAATATGTGTTAGACCAAGTACGTGGCTTGTTATAGGAGATTACTCTCTACACTTCACAAACCTAGATCTAAGCTAGACTACTTAGCCAAAATATACCTTCTATTTAGAGATTATACACTACTAGAGAATGGAGTGGGTTTTCCCCTTGGTGGTGAAAGCCAAGTAGGGTAAGGTGATCCACTATGTGATGAAATCTTGATGGGCCTTTTCTCAGGTGAATTTTAATGCTTGTTTATGTGAATGTGATTTTGTTGTGTAACATAGGTGTACTATGATTTATTTAGAATTATTTTAACTAACTAGATGAGTTAATATGCAATAAGCAAATTATGAAAATGTAATAAATTTTAAACCCAAATCTTGAAATGTTAACATTCAAACAAAAACAAATAGGAAATAGGAATAGAATATGAACTTAACTATCTTAATGTGCATGCAAGAGGAAGTAAAGAAGGGATTTTTTTTTGTAAAAAAAAATGACAAACTTTTTTTAGAGGCAAGGAAAAAAGAAAGAAGATTTTAGTTTTAGTGCCTTTTAAACAGAGAAATAAGATATTGACTTTTCTATTTTTAAGAGAAAAGAGGAGGAAGAAGTGCAAGAAAAGAAATTTCACTATAATGCACCTATATGAATGTTTAAAATAAGAAATGAACCCAAGGAAAAATCTAGGGAATCACTAGGCGTACTAGAAATGTTTGATTAAATTTTGTCTATTTTAAGTTTCAAGGAAAATAGAGAGAAGGATGGGGATAAGTGATTAGAATGAACCTAGATTTGGTTTGCACACTATATCTATATGTTTTGTGCACTCCTCTATGGCTGGGGAGGACTACCTAAAAAAAATAAAGCACTACCACAAGATGTTTATTAGTAGATAAATGAGTGGGGCACCAAGCTATGCCCTTGTTCTAGAAAGTGTGAAACTTCCCTAGAGATGACAGTCCACTTTTGGGAGGTAAAACAATAATAAATAACTAAAATAGATGTAAATATAGATAAAATTACCATTTTAAATAACACGTTCATAATAGAGGGTGACAGGGTGTAGGTGAGGTGTTTTGTTGGTGTTTTAGAAGTTGTCTAGGTAGGTTTTAAATAGGCTAGGAAATTGGCAATCACCAACATCAGTAGGTGTGTGACTAGTGTCAGTTAGGCTACCAAGATTGGTAGTGAGGTGCCTAATGTTGGTTAGGATAATGACATCAGTAGGGGAAATAATTATTTGGGAGGTTGTAGAAAGATTTTCTAGGTCTAGGAAATGGTTTTGATCAGTTCAAAGAGGCTGAGAGAATTAGGAAACGTGTTAAGGTGTGGAGCTAAAAGCTTCAACTGTTTGTAGACACAAGGAAGGATGTTGAAGAACCAGAGCCATCAACATTGGTAGTATGACCGACGTCAATTAGATGCAGTGGAGAAGGAGACCGGCGACGGTAGGGAGTCAACCGACGTCGGCAGTACCAGACCAGCAGGGACCGGTGTCGGTCGCCTGTGTATTTCCAAAACTGTTGTTGACGAACAGTTAGTTAAGTGAAGTGAGTGCTTGCATGTTAAATGACTAATTATAGTCACGATCTACGTGTCTAATTATTTTAACTAGAGTTGTATTTTTGTAAGCATGGGATCCTATTTAAAGACCCATAAGGCATGTATTGTAATAGTTAAGAAGGCAAGTAAAAGCATTGAAGCTAGCAAGGTTAAGGAGATCTATAGGTGTAAGGTCAAGGAGATCAGCTGAAGCATTCAAGGAGGGATAACAACTCAGGCTTTAGAGTTGTGTTGAGCAAGAGAGAGAGGGAAGAAGGTCTTGAGGTGTGGCAAGCCTTTGAGGTGGAGGAAGAAGTGGCATCTTCCTTATTGTATTTTCTTCTAGTAATATTTAATACAAGAGTGTGTATTGTCTCTCAAATTCTTTGCTGTCTCAAGTTTCTAGCTACTTTATCATTCTGGTATAATTTTGTGTTTAATTTCTAATATGAGAAGTAATCATATGTGCTCTAATTGGTAGAGCTAGATCCCCTGACAAGTGGTATCAGAGCTACGATTTGCAGGAAGCAGGGTATTGTTTTTTGATTACAGGTCATTCACAGGGTTTTTTGATTGAGTGGGAGTTCAGCAATGGCAGAAGAAAGTAGACTATGAATGGAGAAGTTTAATGGCAAGAATTATCAACATTAGAGGATGCATATTGAGGACTATCTGTATCAGAAGGATCTGTACTTACCGTTGGGTGGGGTTGCATGCAAGCCCACAAATATGAAGGATGAAGAATGGAACGTTCTTGATTAGAAGGCTCTCAGTTCCATAAGGTTGAGCCTTGCATCATCTATGATTTCCAGCTTATCACAGTGCAAGACAACGGAAGAGTTGATAAAATCCCTGGCGAATTTATACAAAAAGCCCTCGGCTTCTAATAAGGTATATCTTATGAAGCAGCTATTTACTTTGCAAATGCAAGAAGGTGGATTGGTACATACTCATCTTAGTGATTTCCATGGTTTGGTAAACCAATTAGCTTCAGTCAATATTGTTTTTGATGATGAGGTAAAGGCTCTCTTGATTTTATGTTCTTTGCCTGAAAGTTGGGATGGTATGGTTATGGCAGTAAGTAATTTTGCATCTGCTTCTAAAATCTTAAAAGTTGATGATGTTGTGAGTGTGATCTTGAATGAAGAAATATGCAGGAGAAGCACAGGTGAATCATCAGGGAATGCTCTAAGTGCAGAAAGTAGGGGAAGGCAAAGGGAGAAGGTTGAGCAAGGGAAATCAAGGTCGGGAAGGAGATCTGAGTCCAAAGGTATTACCTGCTAGTTTTGTGGAAAGAAAGGACATACGAAGGAGTGTTGGTTGAGAGATAAAGAGAATCAACATGCTGGTATGGAAGAAGTAAAGGATGCAAATATTGTGATGCAGGACGCTCTCATAATTTCTTTAGATAGTCAGGTAGGATCATGGATTTTAGATTCTGGTTCATCTTTTCATGCATCCCCAAACAGAGATTTGTTCTATGAGTATGAACAGGGAGATTTTGGAGTGCTCTATTTAGGGGATGGTATGCCTTGTCAGATAGTTGGTAAAGGGAAAGTGCAGCTGAGATTGCAAATTGACAACACATGGGTGTTAAAAGAGGTCATGCATGTTCCAATTCTGAAGCAGACTCTGATTTTTGTAGGAAGGTTGGGAGATGAGGGATGCACAATAACCCTCACAACGGATTCTTGGAAGGTTACCAAGGGAGCACTTGTTCTAGAAAGAGGTAAGAAAGTAGATACTCTTTATCTGTCTACTTGTATTACTGATTCTACTTCTGGTGTAGATTCAAAGATGTGGCCTAATAGGCTTGGTCACAAGAATAGGAAGGGAATGGAAGTTCTTGATCCAAAAGGTATGTGTTAAAATTTGGAAAGCATTGATAGAGTTCATTGTAGAAAGAGGAAATTTGATGATTTTGATAGGAACAAAGAAGCCTTGGTGTTTATGGAGGAGATGAAGGACAGAGATCAGTCACAGGGGCTGAATAAATCTGAGCAGGGCAGCATGGATAGAGGTATGATCCAAGAAGATCTTGCGGATGAAAATTTCATCACTTACAAGAACACACAGACACTGATGTCAGTCGCTTGGCACCGACATCAGTCATCCAGATACTGACATCGATCATGTGTAGACCAGCAGGGTTGGTAGGTCGGGCAGGAGAAGTTCGACGTCGGTCATAAGGACTGACGTCAGCAGGAGGGACACTGGCGTTGGCCAGGGAAATGACGTTGGTAGTCAGGGTCAATGCAGGGAACCGACATCAGTTGGGAGCAGACTGGGAGATGGCCAATATCGGTCACTGGAATGGATGTTAGGTGAATCAATAAGTCTCAAACACCCATGTGGAGGTCAGGAAAGGTATGTGAACCTCATATTCGTTGTTCACCTTCTTTATATTGCTTATTGATAGTCATGAACTAGGAAGATGGAAGAAGCAATGCAGGTAGAATCCAAAAATAGTGGGAGCTTGGCATGGATGAGGAGTGTGAGTCCTTGGAGAACCAAACAGGTATTTTTGGGTAGAGTTGTCAGCTAGAAGAAAGCACTGGTTAGAGGGATGGATTCCCATTTTATAGAAGAGAGTGGATGGACACATGAGACAGAAGGCTATGGTATATGGTCTTGATTATGCTGCAGAACAATGGAGGTTTGACCATTGTATTTTATCTTTACCAGGTTGGATAATATTAGCTACATTATCCTGTTACTGTATTGTGTTACTTGTTGCAGGGTTTCATAAACAGGGAGTTTTTCTGAGCTAAGGGTAGAGTTGGTTCAGAAGTGTGTCATGGAGAATTTGGGAGCAGCAAAATTCTTGTGACATAAGAGACAGGTATAGCATCACAGGTTTGTGTGGTGGTTGGTCTTCAAGAGTGACGTTGAAGAGGAATACAGAGCCTAAGGAACAAAATAGATGGTGTACAGATATAGGTACAGGTTGCAGATGTTTATCTCCAAGTGGGAGATTGTTAAGGTGTGGAGCTAAAAGCTTCAACTATTTGCAGACACAAGGAAGGATGTTGAAGAACTAGATCCACCGGCATTGGAAGTATGACCGACGTTGGTTAGATGCAGTGGAGAAGGAGACCGGCGATGGTAGGGAGTCGGCCGACGTCGGCAGTACCAGACTAGCAGGGACCGGTGTCGGTCGCCTATGTATTTCCAGAACTGCTGTTGATGAACAATCAGTTAAGTGAAGCGAGTGTTTGCATGTTAAATGACTAATTATAATCACGAGCTGCGTGTCTAATTATTGTAACTAGAGTTCTATTTTTGTAAGCATGGGATCCTATTTAAAGACCCATAAGGCATGTATTGTAATAGTTAAGAAGGCAAGTAAAAGCATTGAAGCTAGCAAGGTCAAGGAGATCTACAGGTGTAAGGTCAAGGAGATCAGCTGAAGCATTCAAGGAGGGATAGCAACTTAGGCTTTAGAGTTGTTGTGTTGAGCAAGGGAGAGAGGGAAGAAGGTCTTGAGGTGTGGCAAGCCTTTGAGGTGGAGGAAGAAGTGGCATCTTCCTTATTGTATTTTCTTCTAGTAATATTTAATACAAGAGTGTGTATTGTCTCTCAAATTCTTTGTTGTCTCAAGTTTCTAGCTACTTTATCATTCTGGTATAATTCCATGTTTAATTGCTAATACGAGAAGTAATCATATGTGCTCTAATTGGTAGAGCTAGATCCCCTGACAAAACGGAGTTTATGGTTTAGTTAAGTTTGGTAAGAGGTTTGGTATGCATGTAAGGGGAAATAGGCAAGGAAGATTTGTAATTCCCTCATAGGGGTATGGTCTAAAGTATGTAAAGTAGTGAAGGGTAGATATAAAGAAATGGGAGAATAAAAATTTAACAACCTATACTATCAATTATATACTTAGTTATGGTGGTTGTTGAATGATAAGTGCCAGGTTAATGGTTTCTATTTTGGAGTCCAAACTTGAATGGTTAAATAGAGAGAACAAGCAAATGTTGTTGGTCCTCAAGAGCTTAGTTGATAATGGTGATTGACTTACACAGAGTGATTGTATGTTTGAATGTCAAAAATAGAATGTCAAGAACCTGAATGAGAGTAATAATTGATTTTCTTAATTTGTACTGACCCGAAGTAGAGGTTAGAGTTTGGCTTATATTATCGACATCAACAATCCCACCGATGTTGGCAGGTATCCCACCAACATCAATAGTGGGTTGACCGATGTTAGTGGCCCTATAATAGATAAACCTTTCTATTCTTGGCATGTTTTCTATTATTGTGCAAGTCAAGTGTGACACCCATTATAAAATGGTAAAAATTAGAGGTTAGGAAGGAAGTAGTTGTTTAAGAATTTAGTTTAGAAGGAGGAATAATTCTTAGGTAGTTAGGATGAGGGGAATAGGTCTTCAGGTGACTCATTAGGGGAGAATTAGTCATAGGGCAAGGTGTCTAGGTAAGGTGGCATATGAGTTTTTAATTAACTTAATTAAGTATTTTAAATTAACTGTGTGAGGGGTAAAAGTATTGGTTAGGGAGATTAATTATTATTATTATTAAAATGGTTTTAGGGGGGTTTTGACATATGGATTTACACATGTGTGTGTGAAAAAATTTTGGTGTCTACACCATACTATGCTAAGAAAAAAAATTATTCAAAAATAAGAAAGGTCTATACACAAAAGAAGATAGTGATTCAATGGAATACAATGAAAGTTTCAATGTGGATCATGACTTTTCTTCTATGGTTGAGGAAAAATAAGTACTATTCATAACAATAAAATCTGCTTCTATGGATCAAGAATTTGAAGATACAAATGAATACTAAGAATTAGAAGTGGATTTAGAGTGTGAACTCATCTATACTTTAGAGAAAATTAACAAGCTAAGAAAAGAGAGCTCAAAACAAAAGAATCATGGACAAAATGAAAATGATAAGATGTTTAAAAGTATTGAGAGATCTAAATTTAGATGGTAGTGAGCCTAAAGACACAAATTAAAGAGGCTAAAATAATAAAATATGTATTCAAGCTAGAACTACAATTTAAGTGTAATGAATGCATGAAAATAGAAGCATAAATTGTGTTTTTAAAAAAAGAGCTTGAAAAATCCAAAGGTCAACTAGATAAAAGTCTGAAGTTGATAGGAGGATCAAACATTCTTGATAAATTGATCAACTCTCAAAATCCATCAAAAGTGATATTAGTTCTTGGTTATGAGAAGGGAACAAATTCCTCGTTTAGTACATCTGCTAACCTATGTGACAACTTCAAAGCACAAGGATAATCAAGATAAAAGAAAGAGAAAGATTTCAAGGACATAAAGACAGACTCAAGGTAATTGATGAACCTAAAAAGAAGCTTGAAAAGAAGAAGAAAAGGTTAATTGATGTCTATGGATATATAAAGGTGAGAGACTTGAAGAAGCTAGAGTTTAGAAGATTTCCTCATGTTACACCAAGAAATTCTATGACCAGGTATTACTTATCTTTTTATGTTTATTATTATAGATATAAATAGTTTGGTCATAGGTATATTTATTATAGAGCTATACCTATAAGGAGAATAAATTTTGTAAGTAGAAACTCATTTTATCCTTTGTTAGATACAAATGTAATGTGTTATAATTGCGATAATTTTGGTGACATAGCTAAACATTGTATAACTTGATTTGTAATATCAAAAGTACACAATGTAAATAAATTCATGTATCTTAGTGTGAACAAGGGTTTAGAAGTCTTTGATAAAGAGAAGAAAAGGACATATACAAAACCCAATGAAATGTGGAAAGTGAAAAATCAATCCATAATTACTCAAACTATACTCCATGCCAAGGAGCAAAATTTATGGGTGATAGATAGTGGTTGCTCAAAGCATATGAATGGTGACAAGAACAATCTCACCAAATTAAGCAAATAGTAGTATAAAGAGGCTAGTTTAGAATGGTAGTTTCTAGCAGCTATTATCATGGTAGTTTTTTTCTTATTGGGTTTTCCACAGTGTATCTTGTGTTATGTGTTTTTCTATGTGTGATCTCTAAATATAGTGTAAATCTGCATTAAAATGTTTGGAAAAGATTTATAGTTATTAATATACTTATTCAACCCCCTCTTAGTATCTAATTGTGTTATAATGATAACGGTTTTGATTATAATCGCAAAACATATACTACAACATACCACATGTAATTGCAATTGATAGACTCCATCATCAAGTCCAAAATTACATAAATAGGGTTTATACAATAACCCAACCAACTCTCATAGGTTGATAGTTTTAACATGTAACTATAAATACAAGCCCAAAGGCATAAACACAATGAATCCATTGTGCTACCATAGAAGTACAAATGTCTGAATTAGGTATTCAATAAAATATGTGCCAACTATAATAATTTAGTATTAAAAATAACTTATCCAACAACTTTATCACCCCCACACCCTCCATGGGATAAAAATGATGCACATGGCATTAAATAGGTAACCATTTAAATATGGAACCAATCCAATGAGGGAAAAACCAACTGAATGAAAACTCCTACATTGAAAGGGGGTGAAAATAATGTGTCAGCTTACAACTAGCATTGTGTTCCTCCTTATATGTAAATCTTCTAATAATTAAATTCTACCTTAATAAAACATGTCCTGAAAGGGAAAAAACCAAACTAATTCAATTTCAAATAAATAAAATTAAGCATCCATATATAAATTATGGTTGTAATTATCCTTTTTACAAAACAGTAAATATGAATGAATCATTATATGATTTTTTAAACAATCAGGTAATGCATACATATATAAATATTGTGATACAATATCAACATGCTCATAAAATGTAGTAATATAATCTACAATAATGAAGAGTATTCAATTCTTATCCAGACGTAACTATCATGTTACAAAAACTAATTCATTTCTTCTCATGTGAGTTTTACCACAAATTTAAATAACATGATCGAATACATATGGTAGCTCAATACCTCTTTCTTGAAC
>JARHVA010009173.1:342500-347500 GCA_037957365.1 Torreya grandis
ATCTGGAGCATGAAGATATCCTTCACATATGCACTAATTAACTACATTTGGAAGATGAAATATGGGAGGATAAAGCATTCATGTAGATAAATATTGGTTTGATAAGGGTAATGTTGTTCTTAAGGGGAGGGGCATGCTATGCCCTCAACCTATGATGTGTCAAGGGATTTGTGTCATCAACTTACATCTTACATACCTATTATATTATATTGTCACATATTTGTATGTTCTTAGTAAGGTCATCTTACAAAATAATTATTTCTATGTAGACTGTATATAGGATGTAGTGGTTATTATTTGATCATCATATTGTAAATTATGCTCTTATTGTAATATTTTGGAGGTTTCCCTTTAATTTTCTCAACTATATTTATGAACGATTTTACTATTCTATTATTTATTTTTATTGATCTAAATATTTTTATCTTATTTATAATATATAATATTTTATTATTACAACATATGTGTACCTACATTTTGGTGATTGGAGCAGATCATCTTTGTGTATAGGGTGTTAGAGATAGTAAAAATATCATGATCATTTGTCCAAGTTTGATATCAGAGACTAGATATGGAGAATTATTTCTAAAAGGCAGTCATCACTATGAGATAAACATTACTAAAATCACATATTAATTGATATTTTTCTTGCATTCTACACTAGGGATCATATTGGATGTATTTGTTCTTATGTAACATGCATATGGGAATTGTCAATGTCAAGATGAATGCAATTTTTTTGTAGGTTTTAACTTTATTTTCCTTAAAAAATTCTTTTGATTAGTTTTTTTTTTTTGACAATAAAGAAGATATAAATTATATTTTATAGCCATTCGACCTACATTTTTTTTATCAAAAAACAAAACATCTATTCTTTTTCTAGCAATTTTCAAACTATAAACAATAGCTCAAATTCATTTTGGGGATTTTCGTGCCTAATTTTTGTAGTTATACATCATTTTCAAATTATCAATTTAATTATTAAACATAAATTTTATTGTAATTTTATTTACTATTGCAAAAAAAAGATTTAGATTTTATGTTTTTTCTAACATAAAAAAAAATTAAACACTAACCATGCCTTAATCAGAACTAAACTAATTTTTTTATATTATTTTATCTCATCTAACAAAAAAATATATTTTTCACCTAAGTTTATTTTATCCTCCATAAATAAACATATTTGATCATTTTTCGAAGATTTTGGTCAGTGTTGGTTGGCTTTAACAGAAAAACAAATTTTTATCTTGGTCAAATAGTCTTGTTAAACTTGGTGACAACCACATTTAGTAGCCATTCCTCTAAAATATTTGGTAGTTATACTAAAATTGGTGGATTTTTTTTGAAAAATTAGACCCTAGTTTCATTTCACACCATTAATTTGTAGTTCACTTTCATCGGAAGATAAATTGGGATCTTGATATCTAATTCACAAGTAATTTTTATTGAAATAGGCTAGTTTTCCACACCATACAGAGTGCTATAGATAGTTTCTTATATTGGTGCAAGGTAACACTATGAATTTAAATTGAAACTATGATAAATTATATTTCCCAATTTTTTTTAATTCAAGAATATTTAGTTTTGGGAAATTGTATTTGGTGATTTTGTAATAGTACACACGACCCATTCACATAAAATTTTAGGATGTAAAATTATTTAGGGGTTGGCTCACCAATCATATACAATAATTATGGGTAAATCCATGTAATTTGCCTTATATATAGTACATATTTTCATAGTGGTTACCATCGAATTCTCATTCTTTACTTCATTTCCAAATTGAATATTGAAGGAACCCAACATCATCTTTGTCACCCCACTACTTCCACCAAACTATATACTATGTTTGCCAAATACATATTTCCATTACCCAACTACTATTTCCTAGTATCACCTGTCACTTCCCAACTATTGTATCATAATTATGAGTGTGTCTTGAGTCCTACAACATCTTCCCTACATTAAAATGGCATTGGGTGGTAAGGGTAAAACACCACATCAAATATCAAGAAAATCAAGCATATTATTATCTTAAATAACATGTATTATTAATTTTAAAACCTTTACCTTGAATAAAAATATTCCAATTTCACTTATATATGTACTAAATATGATTTTTTACATCAGTATAATTTGATAAGTCATTATCTGCATTAAAGAGTTAAAACATATAGGCTATGGGATAAATAAAAAAATAACATTAAAAACTTTATAAAATATTTATATTATTTCATATTCTTATTCCTCTCAAATATATATTCAATTTCAAAAAAATCATCTCAAAATGAGTTTGTATTAAAAATTTATGGCCTTGGGAAGTTGGCATTTAGTTGCATCTCATCATGCCATCGAGAACCATATGGTACTGCTTATTTGCATCATGCTGAAAATTTAGTCATTTTGCAACTGAGAGACACATGTCACCTATTCTTATCATGATGTAACTTGGTGGCACCATGTGGCACTTGATGGTGTGATATGATGTAACCAAATACTAACTTCTTGAGGCCAAAACTTTTGCATATGGACTCAGATTGAGACATCTTTTTTAAAAATTGCATAGATATCCGATAGGAATCCAAATATGTAATAATATCAAGGTTTAGGATATTTTTTGATACTATTTTTTAAATTTATCCCACAACTTATCTATTTTAATTGTGTAAATAGGTAGTTGTATAAAAAAATTAAAAAGATGATTTTTTTTTAGAATCTTCAGATCGATCAAGGCTATGAATTGGATTTGCCTAAACAAAAGTGAGGGAGTTTCTAATATGGGGTATTAAAATGAATCCTGATTGTAACATAGTGTAAAAATAACCATTTTGTTATTTTACCAAGTAGATATTGTAACTTTACTAAATATAAGGTACAAAAATCATATATGATTAGGGGTTTTTAATGGAGTGATTTTTTTTTGGGGGGGGAGAGTTATTTTGTGTGATTGTGTCATCTTCTCTATGTTCTCTTCTTTGAACCTACAACATTACAGTGTGTAATCTCATATTTTCTCTCTTAACTCCATATAACTACACACCATGGAAATTACATGCATGGAGTCTATTTTTGGGAAAATACTACATGCACTACATCAAGAAAATCAGTTTAGAGCATGTTTTCATGATTTTCAAAAATTGTCAAAAAGGTGAAAAATAATGAAGGTAAAAATTACTTAAAAATATGTTCATTTTTTTTTACAAAATTTGATCAAGGTGAAATAAAGAAATGAAAAATGACTTATGAAAACTTCAAAAGATGTTTTTTAGGTTCAAATTTGTAAAAGTGTTCAGACCCCCATTAGACCCTAGAGGCATAATTACACACTCAACACAACCTACCATTTTTGTTAACACCTCTAGTGAGGTTTGAGTACCCTATATACACCAATGGCATGACCCATAACCTATGCAAGCACCTCTACCAGGACCTTCCAACACTACAAACACAACTAGTGAAGCCCAATGTGTGTGCAATCACCCCATCAGGCCCTGGGCACCCTACATACACATGTTTTAATCCCACATTTTTCTAAGATTTTCCTCATTTTAAACTATTAATGGAGTTTATATTATGCATGTGCTAATCCTTTTAAATACATTTGAATATGTCATTTAACACTCACCTCTTTGCTTTGAACTTAGGATTTTATCACACAAATCTAGCTTTCTCTTGTTTGATCTTTTAGCTTGCATGTTTATAGTCACCTATCATCCAAAAGATCTATAATTTTATTTTTTATAGGGTTTGGAGCTTATAGAGGTAATTCATATAATCATACCTTTTCATTTATAGGAAAAGTATCATGAATGCCTTTTGTTATCCTATAGGTTCTCTCTTTTACCTAGTGTTTCATAATTCTTTTACATCATTCTATAAAATAAAATAAAAACCCTATATTTTCTTTTAGAATCTTAAATTTCACTAAATTGTCCTATTATCCTCATCATCCTTATAAAAACATTGGTTTTCACCTCTAGCTTTTCCCAAATATAGCCTACTATCAAAGCACACCTTCGATTAGGTGGAGACACCTAGGAAGATTTTGTTAGGGGTGTAGACACCTTATCAGAATCTAGGTGGTTGCTTGCACCACCTTTAGAATCTGATGGTAGTGATTGCACTACCATTGGGACACAAGTACCTTAAAAATACCCTATTGGCTTCCCTATATCTTGTAGGCACTTTTTATGAAAAATAGGGTTTGTATTGGTTTTCTTGATAGGTTTTATTGGCCAGATGCATTTTAGTGTGGGTTAATCTTTTAGGATGTGCAATTTTATTTGATGTTAACATCCAATACTCCTACCAAGGGCACCCCAAATAAAAATCATATGAAAAAGATTCTATAAGGAAAAGAGGAAACAAAAATGAAGTGTTTATTTTAGAGTGTCATTCCAACATCCAGTTTGGAATCAAATGTTAAAAATATAATGGACATAAATATAGGTCATATCAATATGAAATATTTATTAAATAAAATCAATGGGGTACATAAAAGAGACTATGATTAGAATATTCATGACAATGGATTATCAAATGTAGCTAATTTTCTAACCTTAATGTAGAGCCCAAAATTAGAATTAACCATAGTTGAACATTATGATCCTAAGAAGAGGAATATGTTAAACCCTAAAGGAGAGTATCTCATATGATTATATTCATAATATAATAAAAAGTTGTTAGAACTCCCAAAATGAGATTCATATGTGAACATATCTCCTGCTTCAACTCAACAATTCTAGAATGATAATACTAATTCTATTGTGAAATGAGTAAATAAACAATGGTTCATTAAACCCAAACATTCAAAAACTAGACTTCCAAAGATAATTCCTAGGTTTGAGTTCATAAATGAAGTAAATGATATGATCACACCCCTACATAGGGTAATTAGAATCCTAGAGGCAATATAATTATAGAACTAGATGTATAGATAAATTTTGATCACACACACACACACACACACACACACACAATCCTAGAGGCAATATACTTCT
>JARHVA010009173.1:350000-352500 GCA_037957365.1 Torreya grandis
ACCTTTTGAAAGGACATAGTTTCTTGTAAGAGGTTTAATGACACATGTTTTTTGAGCTATATATCGACATGTTCCTCATTTTGGGGAATATTTGATGGACTATAATGATGAGAAGGATGTGATAATTAGCGATTTCTCATGATTCACTGTGAAATAGGTTGATGAATTTGGGATTGCAAAGGTCCCTAAAAAAATAATTGATGATGAAGATACTTTGGACACTAGTTTCCAAAAATAAACTTTTGAATCTAAACCATTTATAAATATTTATTGGATTAAGAAAGAGTCTAATTATCTTATAAGTATAACTTAGGCCATTCTTAAAATAACAGTGCAATGGTTGAATAATAGATGAGTGAATGTTAATCAAGTAGGCTATCCATCACCACTAGCAACATGATAATAACTAGGGAGATTCCATAAGCAACAACAATAGGAAGAAGGTGAAACATCCTAAGTAATATAAAGTTAAAATATTCATGATGTAAAAGGAGAGAAAAAAACCTAACTCAAAAACTACTTAAAGTTTTATACCTCTCAAATTGAATATCAAAATGTTAGGAAATAAATCCTCTTGGTCTTTGATTAATTGTATTGTTGAAGAGGTTCTACTTGATAGTTTTGTTCAACCCCAAATACTGGTAACAAATAGTAGTCAACAATTACTCATATATGACTCCTCATTATTAGCAATATCCTCAATTCAACCTAATGATTCTTTACCTCTTCATCATCCACTAAATCATGAGTTGATTGCACATCCTTCACTAAAAATACCAAATCATTTGGTTGAATAAGGAAAAGATGAAATAATATCATAAGACATCCAGCCTAATGAAAATATCCTTCCCCTTCTTGATACTTTCATAGAATTTAAATCTATATATATATATATATATATATATATATATATATATATATATATATATATATATATATATATATATATATAATCTGTGTGTGTGTGTGTGTGTGTGTGTGTGTGTGTGTGTGTGTGTGTGTGTGTGTGTGTGTGTGTGTGTGTGTGTGTGTGTGTGTGTGTGTGTGTGTGTATCAATTGGGGTGAAGTGATTAGTTATTCACTTCATAAGCAACTGATTGAAGTTAAAATAACTTCTAGATTCTATATGAATTCATATTGTGTCTACATAATTGATGGAAGGACATTCTAGGGTGGATTGAATTAGGTGGGAAATATCAAGGCCACCAAGATATGTGAATACTACCCTTAGGTCAACTAAAAAAAAGTTCTCATCATTTTTGGAGGGTAAATGATGAATTTATTTAGTAGGTGATTCAAATGTTTATAAGTGAACCCTATAGTATGATAATTTATATAGAATAAACAATATAAATTTCCAGGTCTAAGGTGGGGAGCTTGGTTTTATTTAGTTTGGGAAACTTTTTCTTATTTAAGTGTTTGGGGATTTCAGCTATCAGATTACATGTTCCATAGGTATGTGTATGATAAATGGACTTTAGAGGAGTTGGTAAGAGAACTGACCAAAAATCATAAATCCCTAGCTAGTAAACTTAAATTAGAAGTAAATTTTCCTGTTTCCATTGGTAGATATATGTGTTCATCATTGGCTAAGGAAAATAGAATTAAAGAAGAAACAAGTGTCCACTATAATACCTTTTGAAAGGACATAGTTTCTTGTAAGAGGTTTAATGACACATGTTTTTTGAGCTATATATCAACATGTTCCTCATTTTGAGGAATATTTGATGGGACTATAATGATGAGAAGGATGTGATAATTAGGGATTTCTCATGATTCACTATGAAATAGGTTGACTGAATTTGGGATTGCAAAGGTCCCTAAAAAAATAATTGATGATGAAGATACTTTGGACACTAGTTTCCAAAAAGAAAATTTTGAATCTAAACCACTTATAAATATTTATTGGATTAAGAAAGAGTCTACTTATCTTATAACTTAGGCCATTATTAAAATAACAGTGCTATGGTTGAATAATAGATGAGTGAATGTTAATCAAGTAGGCTATCCACTACCACTAGCAACATGAGAATAACTAGGGAGATTCCATAAGCAACAACAATAGGAAGAAGGTGAAACATCCTAAGTAATATAAAGTTAAAATATTCATGATATAAAAGGATAGAAACAAACCTAACTCAAAAACTACTTAAAGTTCTATACCTCTCAAATTGAATATCAAAATGTTAGGAAATAAATCCTCTTGTTCTTTGATTAATTGTATTGCTGAAGAGGTTCTACTTGATAGTTTTGTTCAACCCCAAATACTGGTAACAAATAGTAGTCAACAATTACTCACCATATGACTCCTCATTATTAGCATTATCCTCAATTCAACCTAATGATTCTTTACCTCTTCATCATCCACTAAATCATGAGTTGATTGCACATCCTTCACTAAAAACACCAAATCATTTTGTTGAATAAGGAAAAGATGAAATAATATCATAAGACGTCCAGCCTAATAAAAATATCCTTCCGCTTATTGATTACTTTCAT
>JARHVA010009174.1:0-102500 GCA_037957365.1 Torreya grandis
CAATATCATGATAAAAATGTGATAGCATAAATGAAATGATAAGATTGTCTAATGGTAAGAGACCAAAATAAAAAACATAGATACCTATCAGAACTCATATGACTACCCAAGAATCACTTTGGTACCCCAAGTACTGATGCCATCATCTAGCATAACTCATATTAGTACCTGTAAACCATCAAATATACATTAGTAGTACCTAATTAATCTTAAATGATATGATACAAAACTATAGTAAAAATATTAATTACATCACTTAGTCTATATATCATCAAGTGCAGTAATTAAAACATAATATGTATATCAACTTGTAGTCAAAGTATCATCGCATTGAAATCCAAAAATATACTCTAACTAGGTAAAATAAATGCAGCAATAATCTATACATGTGTTAATAATAATGTTTAAGTAGTCATATAAAAATATTAAAAGGTGGGGTCATAACATTCTCCCATTTCAAAGGGATTCATCCTAATGACTATTCAAATAGCCAAACATAATGTTGCCTAAAAGGATGTGCATCTTTCCAAGTAACACTTCTTTCATTCAGTGGGTCCCATTGAACCAAAATTTACTGTATGTCCTTGTTTTGTTTATTAACTCTATGATGGTCTAGGATTCTATCTAGTTCTAGATAGATCATTTCCTCTTATATGACCTTTATATGTTTTTAGTCTAAAACATGAGAGGGATCAGGTATGTACTTTCTTAATAAAGAATCATTAAACACATCATGGATCCTTGATAGAAAATGAGGAAGAGCTAGCCAATAGGAAACAAGACTAATCTTTTTCTACAATGTCAAAGGGCCTAATAAAATGTGGAGCTAGCTTGGAAGTTTTACCAAATTTTATTGAACTTTTATGTAGTTTAACACATAGAAAAACTTTGTCACCCATACTTAATTCATGTGTATTCCTCTTCTGGTTAACATAACTCTTTTACTAATCGAAGGCCAATTTCTAATTTTGATGTATTAATTCTATTTGTTTGTCATATTCTAGCAATATATGAGGGCCAACAACAACCCTATTTTTCAAGTTATCTTATCCATGTAGGGTTTTGTATTTTTACCCATATATAACTTTAAAAGGTGCCATTTTTTATTGTATAATGATAAGAATTATTATATGAAAACTCAACCAAATGGAGATAATATTCCCATTTTATTTGAGGGTCTATGACATATATTCACAACATGTCCTCAACCACCTGATTGAGCCTTTTAGTTTGACCATCCATTTATGGATGATATGAATAACTAAAATTTAATTACATTCCAAATGTTATAGTCAAAGTTTTCCAAAACCTTGATGCAAACAATTTATCATTATTTGAAATAATTACTTCAATTATGTTATTCAGTCTAACCACTTTTTTTATGAAACATTCCAAAAACATGAAAGCATCATTCGTTATATTTCCATCAATGAAGTGACCAACATTATTAGATTTATCAATCACCACAAGTATCATGTCATGTTTTCTACATGATTTAGGTAGCCCCATAATAAAATAAAGTGATATTACAACCCACTTTCCTCTTGGAATATCATGAGGGTAAAAACACCCTCTAGAGTGACAATGTTCATCCTTAACCTACTGGTATTCTAAGTATCTTGCCATAAAATTAGTGATATTGTGATTCATTCTAGTCCAAAAATAGTTTCCTTTCATCTCATGTATCATCTTCATGACACCAGGATGAACATAGTGAGGTGTTGTATGCACTTATTTTAGCATAAAATTTCACAAGTCACCCAACCTGGGTATATAAATTCTATTTTTGTACCTTACAAGGCCATGTAGAGAGAGAGAAGTGGCATGGGAAAGAGAAAATGACAAGTGTTTATCATGAAATATATAGTTAAAAATAATAAGGATGTTGTATAATAGTCCTAGAAGCTCCTCCAACATGTGTTTATTTGTGCAATCATGATCTGATAGAGAGTTGACATAGGAGACCTCAATTATTAATCATCCATTCAAAACTACCAATCATGGCTTGTGAAGAGTAAAAAATGGATTTATTGATCATTATCTCACCATGAAATTCCTTTATAATTACTCTTTGAAACCTATCATACATTTGAAATCTACCTTATACTAAAATTTTAGTGGTAATCATCACATAACTCTTTAAGTGACTTGAAACCCATTTGTATTACTACACTTTTCCTTGCTTGAGAGTCAAATTTTGGTTTCATATTTATGAATGGAACCTATATTTATGAAATATATATATATATATATATATATATATATATATATATAAACATAATTTAATAAACTCTTTTGGAATATTCAAGTACTCTCCAAGACTTCATCTTGTACTCAAAGCTTACATTTATCCTCAATTCCTTGTAGCCTTGAAAAAACATAAATCTCCTTGTGTAGAGGAATCTACAAATGATATCAGGAAACTAGGAATATTTTTGAGTACCTAGTATTACCTTAAAACTTTCTGATAAATTTCATGACCATAAATTAAGTGTAAGTACACTTATTCATCTTATTTCTCTCTCTAATTAGGCATCAATTGGGTCTTGAGGCCTAAAAATTGAGATTTTGCTCCATACTTATCCCACACATGTGAAAATATAAATAAGTGCATGGTTAACTTTTAATACCAAATTATCATGTTCCATGCCAAATTTTGTCTTATAAAACCTTGTGTAGATGGGTAAACCAAGAAATGGCCAAAAAACGTAGTATTTCATAAGCATTTTCACACTGCCTTCAAGAATCAAACTTTTAGGAGCACTTAAAAGTTTACATTATGAATTTATAGTTATAAAATGATATAATACACCTAAATACATATTATCCAATGATTTTTATCTATCTAGGAGATAAAATATCCTATTTTAAGCCTAAAACCTCATAAAAACACAACATTTAATGCATATGTATAGGTGTAGGTACAAACAATATTTATGGTGAGAGTATTACTAGAGTAAGGAATGATTTATAGGTGTTTTAAAGAGAAATTAAATTTTTTCAATTAATTAGGAATCCAATCTCTCTCATTGATTTCCTATTAGAGTTTTAAGAGGGCTTAAAGTAGTTCAGGTTCTTAATGATTGTTCATAAACCCTAGGTCCTTAAATCTTGAAAAAATGCCACAAAATTCAAGTGAAAAAGTGTATGAAACTATCTATAGGTGATTATTATCCCATGAAGTTTGTACATATAATTATAATCTCAAGAAATTGTTCTTTAGGTTTCTACTATGTCATTTGGAAGTGCTTTGTAGTCTTAACAATTATTCATATAGGTTAGGGACATAAAACAATGCCTAATGATATACTATTTGAATATGGATACCCATTCACCATACATAAAAACCATTGGATCCCATGCATAAAGTGAAAGTCACACTGAGTAAGATAACATCTATCTTGAACTGCAACTTACACATAGAAGGGCTTAAGAAGGTCTTATAGGAAAAATGGTCACTTTTCTTATTTTGCTCTACTTATGGATGCCCCTATAGGGTGTATACCAAAAATATGAAACTTATTAGTTAATTTAGGTTCCCATATCATATTCAACACACCACTCTTTTCACATATATACACATAGGCTTGTGTGTATGGTTTTAGGCTTACCAGGCCTAAACATACCTATCAACCTTGACATCATTTTTATTGACCCTGGAGATCATATAGAGTAATGTTAACAATAAATAATAATTTACATGTGATTTTTTTCTTCCTTATATCTCTTTTATTCAAACTGAGTAGACATCTCTCTCATCAAGACTATACAAGCATGATCGTGTTATTTTTATTATGCGACTATAAGGGTTAAGGTGAATTTGATTTAATCACTCTCTTTAATTATATTTTAGGTATTATTTGATATATAGTGATTATTTTCAACTTTAAGATTCATATAAAACCCAACTCCACTATTATGTATTGCATCTTCTTCTCAAGTTTAAAAACCAACTTGAGTTACTCAAGCAGACCTATAGGTAGTCATTGGGTATCTTGACTACATTTTGGAGTTTAGGACCTCTATTACAAGTCACTAAGAAGTTAAATGATATTTTTCACATTGTTAAGAGTTTATTTGTCTTATTTTTACCCTGTAAACATTCTTCAAGACCTTACATCCTCACAAGAATACATCTTATCTCTTATATCTATTCAAGACATAATTGTAAGTGATCAAAAGGTTGATGTGTTTTTGAGTCATTACCAAACTAGACCTACTCATCATTCACATAGCCTGATTCTAATATCTACATCTCACATGTGCACTTTTATATGTTCTTCATGTTGACTTAATTACTCAAACTATTCAAATCTTTCCATTCTATTTGTAGGTGTCATTGGGGTATCTTGAGCATTGGGTTTTGAAACCACACTTTATCCACTGATATTAAACTTATCCAAGTGTAGAGACACTAAATTTTATTCATCATTTAGTTCTTAAAAATTCCACTCTTGATACACATTTGAATACATTTATCCTAAAAAAAACCTAAAGGTCTGTAGACCTGTAGGTCTACATTTTTCATGATTCAAGCCTTCACATCATACATGTTTGATCATTTCCACCCTAAGATCATTTATCCATTATCTCATTACATTTATTATGAATTCATGATCCTCATATCACTTTTACAATGCAAGATAAGACCTTTTTAAATGATTTTGTGTAGGCAACCTCATAACATAATCCTCAAGTTGGGAACATGAATGATACTTGGAGGACTAGTATGGATTTACTAGTCATATTGGAGATATTTTAATGAGATGATAAGATGTATAAAACATTCACCCATCACTTATATGCATTTAACCCTTTCATATCCTCTAAAAATTCAAGTGAAAACCTATAACATGTCTCTCATATAGGCTTCTCTTTTAGTACATGATGTTCACACATGCCAACCTAATGCATAAAAAATTATATGATTGTGTAGCCCCATATATATCCTAAAAAATATTCATAATGCTACAACAAGCTCCAAATTACATGTAATTTGTGTAAAATCAAGCCTATGGGGTTTACTAGGGATTTTTAACTGCCTATCTTGTTAGTGATGATTCATATAGCTGAATACCCTAAACCCAAAAATATTTTCATGAATATTAATCTTATGATGGGTCCCTATTATGCCTAGGCTAATTTGATCCAATTCTTCTGTATGTTCATGAACCAAGCATAAACTTCTATCTTTCTTGAGCTTGTGAAGAGGTTGACTAAGCTTCTGACTAGTTTTATGCCTTTTTTGACCTCTCTACACTTGTGCAAGATTATTTTCCATTTTAATAAATTTAATAATTTGAAAAGACACTCTTATACACACTTTCACCTGAAGGTGGACCCTCATTTTCATACAAGTGACTAAAAACTACCTCCTCTTGAATGATTATCTATATTTGAATGTTGGACTATAAATTTTTATAACTCGACTATTATTTGACCACCTCATGAAACTATTCATGTTATAAACTCTCTTGAATTTCTTGTCCTTTTGAAAAGTACATACAATTCTTTAAATTTGGCTTAAAAAGTGACTTAATAGACTTTTAGTGTATTGACAAGTATGGTGGAAGACTAATACATAGTTATATGACCTAAAAGGAATGAATAAAACTTATATGGTGCTTCATCATAATGAAATGGATTTGAACACACATAGATAGTCAACATTTGTTCATGAATGACCTTGAAAACTATATAAGTACATGAAGCGACCAAAACTTTAAATAATGTTAAACTAGGATTTAATTGACCACTTGAAGACCATTATAAGACCAAGGTGACCATATATAATCATGGGAATACATATGAAAAGTTTAAAACTATATGGGTTGACCCTTTTGACCTAGGGGGTAAAAAATGGTCAATAAGAACCCAAGCTTAACTTCTAGAATGTTTCTAGTTTTTCTACATTTTATATATTCTTGTATTCTATTTTCTAGTCTAGTTAGCTAAGGAATAAAAAATCTAAGTTCATATATCTTTTGCATAGTTTTACCTTGTTTGTTTCTATTTTGATTTGTCTATCTCAATCATTTATCTTTTATTTTTTTGTTTAAAACTATATTTACAACACTTTGCTTTGTTCTATTCCATTTAATTAAATTACGGTTAATTGTGATATTAATTGAAATTCATCATAAACATTTAGTGAACCCATTCATTATTAGAACCCTATCTAACCCTATGTTTTCCTTAGGGTTCTAGTCTTATAGGGTTTTAATTTCACATGCATTAGGATCTAAAAAAATTTTCCCATTAATTTCAATTTTGTCCTTTCTTTTTACATTTTAAAATTTCCTTTCATGTTTTTCTTCTATGACACCTAACAAATTTGTTTCTAATACTCTTTTAAGGTGAAGTGATAAAATAAGAAATATTAAAATTGAACATATTCAAATTCTTTTAAATTTTATTAAAATGGATTTTACTAATGCACACATTGGTTCTTCTTTCAATGAACAAATTTTCAATGAAAATTTTCAAGAACATAATCAATATGAACAAGATAATGAGAAAAATACACAAGATACCCATGATGGTTTAAATAGGATTCATCTTGATGATCTCAATGGAGTTAACCAAGAATAAGTTCAACATACGTCTATATTTTGAGAAGTACTTCATCAAATTCTAGAATAAATACCCAAAATAATTAAGGTTATATTAGCTTCCAAAAATGTACAAAAATCCAAAATTTATATCTTAATGTGAAACAAGATCTAACCATGAACAAGTTCAATGTATATGTAAATCATTATAATCACTTCATAAAATGCCACAAGACATACCCAAAATAATTGAGGTCCTATTAGCTTTCAAAAATGCACAAAAAGCCAAATTTATATCTTAATGTGAATCAAGATATTTTTTAAAAATTTAAAAACCCTACTACACGTGTGGCCACTACTAGTGTTGATACTTCTATCCCATCCACATATTTAGGTTTAGGGGGACCACATGGTTTACATCAAATTTATATGCCTATTCCTAACCAATTAATCCATTCCAATGCTTTATTAGATATTCATACTATACAACATGCCTCATTTAATGCACAATCCCTCAAGCAAGAAGTTATATTTATACAAGCTAAGGTGTTTCAATTATAGCAAGGTATCATGAAAGCTAGGCAATCATTAGATTGTCATGCTTTACTTCATAATCCTTTATCACATGATATTACATCTTATAATTTACCCACTAGATTTTTATCTCTTAAGCTCAAATTATATGAGGGTAAAGGATATCATGAATAACATCTCAAATATTTTCACACAACATGCTTTTACTATGCATTTAATTATAAATTATTAACTAAGTTTTTTCCAAGGAGCTTAAAAGACTATGCTTTGCATTAGTTTTATGATTTACTTACTCAATCTAAAAAATCATTTAATATTTTACTATATTTATTTATCAAACACTTTGTTATAACCATTGATTAGAAACTTTCATCTACAAAAATTTCTAAGATTAAACAAGGAACTAACGAACCCATCAATTATTATGTGATTTGCTACAAGACTATATTGGATAAAATTATTAATGCACTGGTAGATGATGATTGCAAGACATATTAAAACAAAGTTTGTTTACACATTTAAATGATTTAATTGTATTTAATATGTATAAATAATTTTAAGAGCTTTGTCATACTATAATAAATAGAGAAGTCAAAATTCTTGTTCTGAACATGCATAATTACACATCTACATCTATTATAACTTCTACTTGACCAAGTTTCAAAGAAAACAATCTTAAAAATGTAAGATGCAATATACTATAGTGAAAGTAAAGATACAATTCAATTCTATTTCTTAACCTACCAACAAATTTGTTTTATCAGATCAACCAAACATGTAATTCTAAAGATTACCATAACTACCTTATAAAATGATATAAATATTACTTGAACATCACTTAATCAGTTTGAATCCTTCATATAAAGTTGACATGAATAAACAAAAAATTATTTTTTTTGATAATAATTCATATTATGATTATCATCAATGCAATGGTCATTTTAAAAATAGGTTTTATAAACCCAATCATCTCATTCAAGATCTTATCGACAAAAATGTCATAGACGTTGACACTCCCATAGAGGAAGTGAAGTCTAAAAAAAATGACAATGCTAAGCTTAATATTTTTAGTGATCCATTTCCTAATCATGATAAAAAAGGATAATTAAAATTTTCATCATAATTATGATTCTTACTCACCTCCTATATCATATGATCATCCTTTGGATGATTTTATTGGTATAATTACTCCAAATGTTACACCATGCCTATGATTATTTTTGATGACAATGAAATAGTTGATAATGATTTTGATTTTCACACTATATATAATATCTCATATCGATCAATAATATATTCATATTATGATATTTGATAATGGATCTGGAAAAAATGCATGTCCAATTACCTTGCTTCATTCATTAATCTATACATAAATTGATATACAAGAAACTACTAAAAGTGTTAAGACTTTCAATCATAATAAACAAACCACTTTGGGACATATTATGTTACTTAATAAAGTGGGCCCTATTATACTATTTACTTATTTTGTTTTTTAATCTCAAAATGGAATTTTTTGATATGACATTTGGACACCCATGCTTTTAAAATATTTTTGTTTTACCTTCTACTGTCCATATATGTTTGAAGTATATTTATTGAAATCAAGTTAAAAATTTGGGGATAAAGTATGAGTATCCTATACATTCCATGTTACCTCCACCATCTATCCACCACCATAATTAAATAATACATCTATGCAAAATCAAAGCATGTGTTTGGAATTTAGGAAAAAAGGTTTCTAATAAAGAGGTGCAAAAGGTTCAAAAGAAAACAAAGATAAATCAAGTTTCTATCAAAAAGGTATCTCCTTTGAAATAAGAAAATTCACTTTAAACATATTATACATCCATTTATTCTACTCAAGATCACATGGATAGTCATTTAATAGAGTTACCACTAAATATGACACATGTTTTGATTATAATATTGACACATTTGATACTTTTTGCTCAAATAAGGTGATAAGTTTATCACTCATCATTGATTGATTTGGTTCCTATCTTGATGGAATCATTGGATAACTTGAGAATGGGTAATTTTTTTTCAAATACATTTAAATGATTTAAAAAATAAAAAAATAAAAAAATTGGATTGTGCATAGTTTCTAATTTGTTACATCTTCTATTTGTTTGTATTTGTGATTGTTTAATTCATTATTACATACCCTTAGATTTCATTGAATTATTGGCCTCTTAACCCTTTTATTTTATCATTATATGTATAAATAGTCATCAAACAATGTTTAATCTCTATAAAAGGGGAATTTATGTATTTGCCTGCATAATTTTTTCAAAGTTTTATCACTTTGATTTTAGGATAGTATTGACTAGAATATGAAAAAGATGTTGGCCATTATTCTACTAGTTATTAGATCTTTTAATCCATCCCTTTATACCTAAAATAAACATTTTATCTAAAATAGAGCCATAATTATTTCAATTTTTATACAAGTTACTCAGTCTTAGTATGTTATTTCAATTTTTTTGTGCAAAATCTTTTTTTTTCAAGTTTTATTGCTCATATGCATGACATGTTTAAAAAAGTGTAAATTTTATGAAATGAGAATGTACTATAATTTATTTTCATACATTTAGCAGTCTCTTAAAAAATTATAATAGTTTCAATTCACATTCCATAGGGAAAAGTTCATTATATTTGGCCATTTAAATCATTTATAGTACACATATTTAATTTACTCTTGTATGAATTGTCTAGATTTGTCTCCTTTATTCCATTTTCAACACCTTGGTTTTATTCCAATATCTACTATTTCTATTTTCCATATGAAAAAATTAAAAAAAATCATATATTCTAAAAAATGTAAAAACATTCAAATATTATCAAAAAAAACAAAAACCAAGACCTGAGCGTGATTAGCAATATATTTTACATATTTTTAATGTGTTATTTATGTCATGATTATTAAATATCATATTATTTATATACGACCCATGAATTTCAAAGTTACTTATGAGGTATTGTACAAGACATACCAAAATTTGTACAGATTAAGATTTTGAATTTTACTCTACCCATTAGCCTTACTAAGAGTCTCACGTATATTTTGCTTTATTTCTAAGAATAAAGTTGTAAAACTTGAAAAAAGGGTGAGGTTAGTAGAACCTAGATTTGGTTCTCACTCTATGACCTAGATGGTTGTAAATACTCCTCTTTTTTTGGAGAGGAATGACCCATAGATAAGAAAACACTAAAGGAATAGTTGATTAGTTAGATAGTAGTGAGGGTTGCCTAGTAAGCTAGATTCAAAAACCACAAGTTTCCTTGGAGGATGCCAATCCACACTTTTAAAAAATCAAGTTTTGAAAATGAAAGATAAATTGCTTGCATCAATAACAAAATATACTAAAATTAAATACAAAAAATGCTTGAAAGAGATGAATTTGCCTAATTATAATAATAAATGATTGGATATTAATGCTAAATAAATCAAACAAGGTTTAGAAAATAGGGTGATCCTCTATGACCAAGTAGAAGTGGGGTTTGGTTAGGGTCTAATAGGTGGAATTAGCTTACTATTGGAATTGACACATAGTGACCGTCAATAGTTAGGGGTAAACCATCAATGGTATTATGATCGTTAAAAATTGGGTGACCATCGATAGTTAGGGATAAACTATCAATAATTGGGTGACCATCGGTGGTTACTATGAGATTTGGCTTGGGCCAAGAAGTTTTTATTGGGCAAGGTTGTAGAAAGACATGACAAAGAAGCTAAATCCTAAATCTTGACAAGAGATAAATACTTAGCTTTTGATCATCTAAAGAATGTTGAGGGTGGCTAAAAACTTCTTATGGATCCTAGAGAAATTATGATAGAGTGATGGTACCTGAAGTTGTGAATTACCATACTTTTGATCTCTGTCCTGATTGTTGGTTCACTAGAAGCTTCCTTGGATTCCCCAAAAGAAGAATACTTGCATAAAAAGCTTTGACACAAGAAGTTCTTGATGGTTCTGATCTCCCCTCTTTACCTTTTATTCTTCTCTTTATATAGGAAAAGGGAGTGGTGAAATAAGAGGTTAAATAAGGTGTTTAACAGGCCATCTAATTTTAGCTTTAACATGCATTGATTGTGCACATATATTAAAAAAATAAAATAAATAATCAAGTTGTAGTTAAGTGGTAGTTAACCCTTAAGGTGGTTAAAGGTTAACCATCGATGGTTGAGGCTAACCATCAGTGGTTAGGGGTCAATTATCAATAGTTGAGAGGACAAAGGTGAAATACTCATGTTTAGTCATTTTGACTTAGGTTTGGAAATTAAAAGTTGTGAAATGGTCCCAAGGGGATATAGGGGTGATCCAAGGGTTAACATGAAATCTAGAACCATTATGTGCAATTTTTTAGTGTCTATATTTTGCCCCTTTTTATTATGCAATTTGTATTAGTAATCTACAAAACAAAAAAATAGGAGGTTGGGTTAAAGGTTTGGCAACCCTAAGTATGGGAGGAGGTGTTCCCCCTCAAACTATGAATTGATGAGGTGAAAAAAAATTGAGTACAAGTTTGATAAGAAATTAAGTTAGTGAAGAAGTTGGTGATAAGCATTAAAGTGCAAATATTTTCACAAAATGCAATTAGGTGCAATAGCATAGATCATGCATAGACTAGGATAACATAGTTGAGATAGTAAAATAAGGTGTTATTATAAGGATAAGTGACAAGTAGACCAAGTGACCACATTTAGGTATGGCAGTTAGGTTACACTTGTAAACATAAGTCCCCTAGGTAAGGTCAATGTAGTCATAGGTATCCAAGGTATAAAGTGATACTACAAAGACATAAATGGGTTGGTGCACAAAAGTAGTGTGAGCTCAGGTTTTTCAAGATGGTAATGTAGTCATAGCAGTCAAAGTGACCAAGGCAAGGTCATTGAAAAACATGTGGAATATAGGCTAAAATAATTAATATTGTGGTTGGTGTGTTGATTGGAGTAGGTGATCTCCATGGATTTTTAGTAGTTAAGTAGGTTGGGGTAAGTTGGTTTGCTTTAAAAATTTGTGGTTGTGATGAAAAAAGTTGGGAGGTTGACCATCGATGGTCAGGGTTGACCATAGATGGTCACCTAATGATCATCAGTGGTTAGACATTAGCCCTAAAAGGGTAAGTTTAAAACTTTATTGAGGGTGTTATTTTCTAATTTGCATATTAGAAACATACAATGCTTATACCCCTACTTGAGTGAAAAAAATGATGATGGTTGGCATTTGACTGAGAGATTGTTAGGTGAGTGAGAGTGATTGGTTAGAGGTATTGAGTAGAGAGGATGAAAATAGGATGAGGGAAAGCATGGGGCATGATGATGGTTTTGAGGGTACCTCCATGTTAGTGGTCATGAAATGAGGTAGGTAGTGCACTTATATTTGGTAGTTTTAGAATTAAATTTATTTATGTTGGCTTGTTATTTAGAGCTATGGATGAGTAGATTAGGCATTGTGAAAATATGTGGGGGGGGGGAGGTTTGAGGTTGATAATTTGGCACATGGGTGAGAGTTAGATAGAGGGAGGTTAGAATGATAGATATTTATTTTATGTAGAAAATATATGGTTAGGGTTTTCCCATTATCGATCACTATATAATAACCATCAGTTGTCTCTATCAACCATCACTAGTCATTATCGACCATTAGTGATTGATATGTAACCACTGATAGGTCCCTACATGGTGATCATAAGTGGTCGGTCCCTTAACCACCAATGATCGATGGTTTGATCGATGATGGTTCCAAAATAAACCATCATTGATTAATGAAATAGGGTAAATTTAAAGTTGTTTAAGAAATGGTGTAGGGGTTGGTTAAAGTTAAAGGATATGTAGTTTGTTTAAGGGTGAAGTAGGTAAGGGGTAAGGCTAGTGGGTAAGGGTGTAGGTTATAATTTTAAGGAAGGGTTTGGTAGGTGAATAGGTTAAGGACATAATGTTTTGGTTAGGTTAAGATAGGATATAGTTATGTATAGGTAAAATTCATAGGCAAAAACATGTTGAATTTGGTGAACTAAGGCATTAGTATCAAACCTTGCAGGCAAGGGAGCAGTTGTAGATGAGAGATCAAGTGCCACAGTTACTACCCTTATGAGCACATTAGAGTTCATAAACCAAGTGGGATGCCATAGCATGGATTTATTCAAATGGAATTTATAGTCAAGTACATGTGATGGAGGTATGATTATGCACTCGTAGGACCAAGAGGAGGGGCACATGATCTAGATTGGTACATGGACTGATTAGATGCATTGGTGGTAGGTAACATGCTTTTGTGACCATATGTCTAATTTCCTACATGGGTTGGTCATATGAGGTAGATTTTATCACTATAGAGTTACATGTGGATCTATGGGAGGTGAGATTCAGAGGTAGATTTGATCCCTTTCACTAGGGTGAAGAGACAATTTGGCCTCATTTAGGATATCCTAGGGGATTTTTTGAGGTATCAAAGGGAGGATGCAAATTTCTCACTACCTATCCTAGAGCTAGTTCATGACTTTATCTATCATGAGGAGCTACTAGTGAGAGCAAATGCAGATGACATAGGTGTGATTAATGACCACTCTACATGGTTTTAGGCTCACTATGATGTAGCCATTTTTGGAGGTGATGATGGTGGCCAACAAGATATGGATATGGACATAGATGGTGGAGTCTAAATGTAGGGGGATGCCCCTGATAAATAGGCACTATTGGTAGAGAGATATCAAGCATGGGTGACACTAGCCATAACATAGGCATCTTTAGCAACTATGACCCAGGAGAGGGATGCAACACTGGTCTAGGTGGCCACTCTAACTAGAGAGAGGGATCATGATATAGCTTAGCTATCCATGATTACAAAAGAGAAAGACTCTCTCAGATAAGGAGGGTGAACACTAGTACTGATAGGACCATCGAGTAATATCTCTATGGATAGATACATAGAGATATTTGAGGAAATTCATTATTATGAGGCCTTGGTATTCACACAACTTCTATATGAGCCCAAATGGGGTGAGTACAAAGTAGGGATCATTAAAGGGGCTAGTAGTGCAACACCAAGTTAGTGGGATTCATTTGTAGGTGGACAGGTAGGCTCAGGGGGTGGATAGGCTCTAGGAGGTAGTGGTGTTCTAGGGTCTTAAAATCTCATGAGACCTTCTATTTTGATATATTATATGATTTTGATACTAGCCTATGAGCCAATGAAGAGAGATGTATATATCCATTGAGATACATGTATAATATTATATTTATGATCATTATTTTGATTATGATTGTATGATATATAGTTGTGATCATAGTTTATTATTTGTATTTCTGGATGTAATATTGTTTATTTGTGATATGATGTTAGGATGATTAATAGGTTATGGTTTATGTGCACTCACCTAGCTAGGCATGTGATGTTTTGGATATTTCATTTATGTTCATGATGATGTTGATATTGATGGATGTTGTTTATGTGATTATTGATGATACAAATGTGATTAGATGATGTGATGTTGTTATTTATAGCTATGAATTTGGTGTTATGATCATGATAATGGATATGGTTAATGAAGATGATGTTCATGATGATTATGTTTATGATGTTATGATGTTGATATGACACTGTTACACTTATGATGATGTAACTAATGTTTATGACATGGTTATAGTTTATGGATCATAGTTATATTGATGTGATAGATGATAGGATGATTATGATGGTATGATTAGGTGATGTGATGTTCATGATGTTATGATATGATGATGTTTGTTATGATGAGATGTTTTTTGCACATGTGGATGTTTTGAATCGATGAATCTTTGCTTCCTGACCTAGTTAGGCATGTGATGGAAACATATGTGGATGATGTATGATTGAATGGTGATAGACACTTAATGATTGGTTGGTGTTGATTATTTGGATGAGATGATTATGATGTTATTTTTAGTAGAGACATTTTGAGGTAGATTGTATGTGATGATTTATTAAGTTATGATGTGATAAAAGGTAATGTTGTGATGATTATTTATTGTTATGATCGACTATGATGGTAAAGATGTTCTTTTGATTAAAAACACTTAAAAAAGGCACAAAAAATAATAAAACACATAATTGGTTTTTAATTTTTTTTAAAGAGCTACTTATTATTAAATGAAGGTGGGTGAATCTTTAAGAAACATAAAGTAAGTTAAATTAAAAAATGAAATGTGAGAGAGATAGGATAATCAACAGACAAACCTCATAATGAATGTATCAATAATTATATATGAGAGAATAAGAAAAAGACATGATGCTTCTTCATTAAGAAGGACTAAGACAAACTTAAGTTAGATCAGCTTATGAACATAAGTCCTTTGAATGCTTTGCATGAGTGGTCGTTAGCTGGTTAAAAGAGTGTTTTGATCTCATAATGACAAGTAAGCTCAAAATCAATTATTTATAAAAGGTATAAAGGGGAGATGGATGAAAATGGAACCTTTTTGTGAGTATAGCATGCCTCTTTTATAAGTCACCAAAGAGATAGTATAAACAAGTCCATGTCATATAAGGTGTAGACTGATTGATGTGGGAATTATACTCATGAGAGATGATTGTAGCTTCTAAGTTATATTTGATTTGGATAATGGATCTTTCTATATTTTATTATTTCTTGGAGGGATGAAGAAGCTAATTGATGTGATAAGATTCTAATAAATTACCACACTTTGACAAATGCTTTACTTAGCCATCCTTCAAGGGAGTGGTCTAAGTTTGTGAGCTTTGTTTAATTATTTTGGATAGCTATCGTTAAAGGGAAAAATCTACCTTATATTGAAATTTTTTGATATGTTTTGGTACCTATACTTTAAGGGATAAACCTACCTTATATTTAGCAATTTTGATATGTTTTGGTAGCTATCCTTTAAGGGAGAAGTCTATGAATTATTGATTTTGATAACTCTTTTGGTTTTGCTATTTATTTTTGATTTTGATGACATAGGCTTGCTTATATAGGCTTAGAGTTTCACCTTTATGAAGGTGAAACTAAAACACCAAAATGTGGATGATATGTAAAAGAGGTTTAAGGGATAATTACCATGGGAATCCATCCTGTAAAAGGGGTGAAAAGTACCATGAGAATCATGCCATGGGTAGAGCCATGGTACTTATTGATGCAGTGGATTGCACCCAGGGTAGGAGGCCGAGCTTTTACCTTCCACATGAAACAATAGAAACTCCCCTCTCACCTGTGGGACCGGTGAAGCTGGAGGGGAGAGTCTCTAGATAAGGGATAGCTCCATTTGATGTATCTTTTAGGCCCTAGTTTCTCCTACTACTAACAAACAAAATGAAAAAGGAGGGGGGATGAAAATGGAGAGAGAGATGATGAAAATAGAACCTAAGCCTAAAAAATGAAAAGGTGATACACTAGAAAATATGACCCACCCAGCCCAAATATACTCTTTTCACCAAAAATAAGCACCCATACACTTCATCTGAAGTGGTAAGCTCTTCTAAAATAGTTAGCTAGGGGTCTGTGGAAGTACAGGGAGGAAGAAAATACCAGAGGTGTCCTTAGACACACTTATGGTAGCCTATTCATAGGCACCTACATTCCCCTAGGAACACTTCTGGCAGACTTGCAGAGAGGAGACTTCACAATGCACTAGACATGCTGTTAATTGATCTGTGAAAAGCATGAAAGACAATGACTTAACACAAAAGAAGAAAATAGGCATATACTTTAAAGTTCAAGTCCAGATAGAGGTAAAAATGCTAAGTCCTAATTCAAGGTAAAATTGGCAGAGCTTTGCCTTACAAGCCCCGAGAAATTTTTGGGCAGAGTTTTGCCTTAAGGCTGAGAGAGCCAATCTTTCTGAAATGAGAAATTTTACAATATATAGAAAGAGGGGAAGAGAACTTGGCAACTCTTTTGAAAAGAGTTTGGCACTCTTTGACAAGCTGCCCATGTGTGCTGAAAACATCAGAAAGAGGAAGTCACTGTTACTGATGTCATTCTTCTAGAAGAGGCCTACTGGAACCATGTTGTATAATCACCGAACTTGAATTTGGAATTCAAGAATTAATGTGGAAGCATAGGCCGTGCCTCTTTTATACAAACAAAATGTAGTTTTTCCCCTTTTAAATGTAAATTGGAGAAGACAGGCCACACCGTTTACTGTTTGCACTGTTTGGTGACCACCTAGCAAATGACTCACCTCTCTTTTGCCACCTAGACTACTTTGTCTATTATTACACTTTGTCTCATCTTGGTTTTGTCTCTTTATACTCCTTCAGCCCTTGGGGGCTATCTTCTAGCAGGTCACTGTGTTCCTTGGGTTCTTTTCATGGTTGGCGCTCAGGCAATTTAAAAACAAATGGCTATTTCACTATCTTAAATTTGACATCCGTGCATCCATCATCAATTTAAAAAATAATGGCTAATATATCTCCTTAAAATTGATGGCTTTCAATACATCACCATCCTTGGCAAATTCCTTTAGGCATTTTCTGTGGGCCTTTTCTTTTTCATGAGCTTTTTGTATAGACAATTTTCCTGCAGACAAAAAGTCTGCAAGAATTGTCCCGATCACTTTGACCTTTTTCAAAATTTTCCCCTGGCCTTTTCTCTCTCATGGCCCTTCTGAATTCCTTCAACTTTCTACTTTGGCCTTTTCCCTAAATTCCTTCAGACTTTTTGTCTAAAGGAATTCCTTCAGATAAAAAGTCTGAAGAAATTATGCCTTAAACAAAATTTTGAAAAACTTACCCTTTGTGGCTTTCTTTCCTTGTGGCCTTTTGAAGTGCTCCCTACCCTCTACAAGGGCTCTTGTACCCAGATATGCCCTCCACAAGGGCACTCATCCTTCAGCCTTTTGGGATGCTCTTTTGAACTACCCAATTTAACTAAGCCATTGAACCAACTGATTGAACCAAAAATGGTTCAATGGTTTAGCACTGTGCACCACTCCTTCATTGCACCAAGACTTTGAACCATTCACTTGAACCAAGGCATTGAATCTATTCATTGAATTGGTTCAACGGTTCAAACAATTATTGAACCAAGGCACCAAACCATTTGATTGAACCTGCCAATGAACTTGCTGATGAACCAGCTAAGTGAACCGAATGATTAAACCATCTGATGAACCAAGCGATGAACTAAATGATTGAACCAAGAGATAAACTTGAACTTTAAACCAAAGTGTTGAACTTGAGTGATGAACTTGCCGATTGAACTAAGGTGTTAAACCAAAGTGTTGAACCAAGGCTGATGAACTTAGCATTGAACTTTTGCCAAAGTGTTGAACCAACTAATTGAACCAAGGCTTTGAACCAAGTGATGAACTTTGCCAATTAAAACTTAGCTGATGAACCAATTCATTGAACCAAGGCATTGAACCAGTTCAATGGTTCAACAGTTCAAAGGTGCTAACTCTTAGAAATATTATGTCTTTGAACCACTCTTCCAACCTTAAGGAAAAGTGTCTTTGAACCATTTTATCTCTCTTTCCTTATGAATTTATTCAGATAAGAGTCTGAAGAAGCTTTGTAAAACCCTGCACTCTCTAAACTGGTTCTTCAACTACTGAAAGACTACACCTGCAGAGTTTGTAGAAATGGACCTACAGAGTCCATAGAAATTCTGTAGAGTCTATAGAAATGGATAGATTCATGAAAAATCAAAAAATTAAATGGCCCAAAATAATAGGGATAGAAGGGGACTAATTTTTGGCTTGTTGGGCAAAAAATGGTCAACAAATTGGTGACTCCCAGGGGAAGCATGCCTGCTATGCTTAGAGACCAATTTCCTTTAAGTCCATTGGGCATGGAGTCAGATGAAACTTTCAAGAAAGGTTAGCAATAGCCCCAAATATATAATAATCAAACATGAAGCTTTTTACCCCAGACACATGGGAAAGCACACACAAGACTAAAACCACTACTTGTTCAAACTGCACTTAGGGAAAGAAGGAAAAGAAACTAAAAACAACTACTATATACAACTAATCAGGTACATCTACTTCCCTCCTAGATCAAAGAGAAAAATTCTTAAGTCTCCTTCCTAGTAAGGAAACTTATGGTGCTAAATAAGTGGCTAAATGAAATGGAGAGTTGGTGACCCACTCCTCTTGCCTGCCACCTAAGTTGGCTTGTATCCGAGTTGATCAGATTCAAACATGCTTCCAACATATATGTACTCTATTTCTTCTTGGAAGCTTGAATCTTGTCAGTTCTTCATGCTGGTGTATCCCATTAAGAAATCAATCACTTCTAGCTCATCACCATAAGCCCCTTGATATGCATGATAGACTGGCTTATTCTCTTCTGCCTCATGCTTAGGTTCTATGGTATGACCATCCTCCTTGATGATTTCAAAGAAAGTATCTTTAGATTCACCAACCTATTGAAAGGATAAATCTAAAATATTGTAACCCCTTTGCATACTTATTTGAGTCCCAATGCTGCCTTCTCCACTCTTATCTAGCTCATAGCCTCCTTGAAGAATAGTGCAGCCTGCCCCAATGACTTCAAAAGAATCATTCAAAACATGAACAAGAGATTGTCCATGCTCCTCCATGACATATAAGGTGATATTCTACTCTTCCTTACTCATGAAGTCTCCCTGGTCAGTCATAAACTAAGCACACTCCTCTTCACTTGCTTCCTTCAAGATAGGTTCCTCCTCAAGAATAGGGGAAAAAGAAGGTTGACAGATGAACTCATGTGGAAGAAGAGGCAGTCCTTGAACTAGAATCAAATGATTGTCCTCTTTCCATTTGGTCAACACTTCATCTATATTAGGCATGGCATGATAGCTCTCTTGGAGGTGTGTGGATGGAGTGTCATTAGACATGGAATCTTTTACTTGGTCTGAAATGTCCATCACATGATGGCTGAGGAAAATTTCCCTAGAGTCCAACTCTACAATCTGCCTGTCTATATCTTCTTGGAAGAGCCTTTCCTAGAGGTCATAATCATCATTAGGAGCATGAGTAGCCTCATCTTCTTCAAGGGTTAGAGCAAAACCTTTCTCCTTCTCTTCCTTTCTACCCCAAGATTCCATTGTTTGCTTCTAGCTCATGATCTTGGGATTGGAATCTTGCTCCTATGAATAGGTAGCAACTTTATCCTCTTTAAGGTCCTGAGTTGGTTCATGATGTTCCTTCTTCTAGCTTGGAATTTGGAGATCATGTTGAAAGACTTGAGGAGGTTGGGGGAGATTTGGGAGGGTCTGCTCATATACAAGAAGAGCTATCTAAAAAGAGGCATGCTAAAAAGCTAGGCATACAAGATTAAAGGCAGGATCGATTGATGCATCAGATGAGTCAGAATGAGCAAGTGCCATTTGATAGAAAGGATTTGGCACACAAGAGGGAGTTTTCTCTAGAAAAGGAGGGGGTAGACATTGGGCCAAAATTTCTTGATTTTCATCCCTCCACTTTACCAACACTTCATCAATATTGAAATTAGCTTGTGGATTGGTGGAAGGGGTGTCTTTTGGCAGCGGCTCCTCTACAAGGTCTGAAAAATCCATCTCTCTTTCTCCAAGTAGTCTCATCTTAGCCTCTAATTCCTCAATCTGCTTAGCTAGATTATCCTCATTTTGTACCTCTTAGAGCTCATAGGAATCATTATAGAGATGGGGAGTGCATGAAGGTTGCCATGAAATGCAATAAGCTTCCTGAGGAAGGGTGGGAGGGACTTGAAAATGACTAACCTCATTTTGTACCTCACACTCTTGAACAATGTCTTTCTCCTCCTTGCTATTCCATGACTCAACCACTTTATTCCATCTCAAGATATTTAGACTGGGCATCTCCTTTTGGGGTGATGGGGCCACAATGTGAGAGGGTAGTGAGGGTTTAGATTCTACTTCCCTTGCTACCAAAATAGACTGCTGCATTTGAAGATTTGCCAATTTTATTTGTCTATCGAGATTAGCCTAAAACACAAGATTTACTATTTTGGAACTCTCCTCAACATGATTGGGGAAAGGACTTTGATAGGCTTGACTTGGCTCATAATCAGGGGCTGTGTATGACTAATATGATACTTGGGGCAGTGAGTATGTAGGTTGATAGACTTGGTAAGGCTACCTCTCATGAATACTCAGCTTCTCTTCCAAAGATACAATCAAACCACTCACATCCAATATCTCACTTGTAAGCCTTTGCCAATTGGCTCTTTCAATAGGAGCCCATTCACTCTTAACCTGATCTAGTGCATTTCTCACTTGATGGATGACATGATTAGGAATTTCTTGGCCACATCCCTTTCTGGTGTTGAGCTCTATTACATACTTTTCATATCCCAGTAGTGCTCATTTGAAGGTGGAAATAGGTTGATTGGCAAAGAGACTGGGTTGAGTAGAAGAAGTGACACATTGAGAAGACTGGGCATAAGGTTGATATAGCTTATGACAAGGTTGAGAATGGTCATATTAGACCTGATAAGGATCAACATAAGGCTGGTAAGGATCATAGCTAGGCTAGCCAAGGAAAATAGGGTCCATGGCTCTGAATGATGGAATTATACATACCAAAATATTGTTTCTTGATGGCACCAAAACTACTTAACCAGTTGATTTAAGTCAGAGTCACCATTGGTGTTGATGCAAAAGCCTCCAAAGGCTAGTTGGTTGAAGAACACACCAAAAATTCTTCAACTCTATGGACACAAATTGTCCTAGTTGGTCCCACCAGGTGTGCCAAAAATTGTTGACATAGTGGATTGCATCTGGGGCAAGAGGCTGAGCTCCTACCTTCCACACGCAACAATGGAAACTCCCCTCTCACTCGTGGGACCAACAAAGCTAGAGGGGAGAGTATCTAGATAAGGGATAGCTCCCTCTAATGTATCTTTTAGGCCCTAATTTCTCCTACTACTAACAAACAAAATGAAAAGGGAGAGAGAGATGCTAAAAATAGAACCTAAGCCTAGAAAATGAAAAGGTGATAGACTAGAAAATGTGACCCACCCAACCTGAATATACTATTTCCAAAAATAAGCACCCATACACTTTATTTGAATTGGGAAGCTCTTCTGAAATAGTCAACTAAGGGTTTTGTGGAAGTACAAGGAGGAAGAAACTACTAGAGGCATCCTCAGACACATTTATGGCAGCCTATTCATAGGCACCTACATTCCCCTAGGAACACATCTGGCAGACTTACAGAGAGGAGAATTCAAAATGCACTGGACATGATATTAATCGATCCATGTAAAGCATGAAAGATAATGACTTAACACAAAATAGTAAAATAGGCATATACTTTAAAGTGCAAGTTTAGATAGAGGTAAAAATGCTAAGTCCTGATTCAAGGTAAAACTAGCAGAGCTCTGCCCTACAAGCCCTGAGAGATTTTTGGGTAGAGTTTTGCCTTAAGGCTGAGAGAGTTGATATTTCTCAAATGATAAATTTTACAATATATATAAAGAGGGGAAGAGAACTTGGTGCCTCTTTTGAAAAGAGTTTGGTGCTCTTTTACAAGCTGGCCCATATGTGCTGAAAACATCAAAAAGAGGAAGTCACTGTTAGTGATGCCATTCTTCTAGAAGAGGCCTATTGGAACCATGTTGTATAATCACCAAACTTGACTTTGGTGTTTAAGAATTAATGTGGAAGCATAGGCTACACCTCTTTTTTTAAATAGATTACGGTTTGTCCCCTTTTAAATGCAAATTGGAGAAGACACACTACACCGTTTACTATTTGGACCATTTAGTGACCAAATGAATCACCTCTCTTTTGCCACTTGGACTACTTTGTCTATTCTTAAACTTTGTCTCATCCTAGTTCTATCTCTTTCTCCTCCTTCAACCCTCAGGGGCTATCTTCTGGTAGGTCACTGCATTCCTTGGGTTCTTTTCATGGTTGGCACTTAGGCAATTTAAAAACAAATGGCTATTTCACCATCTTAAATTTGATGTCCACACACCCGTCATGACTTTAAAAAAAATGGATAATCTACCTCCTTGAAATTGATGGCTTTTGGGACGTCACGGTCCTTGGAAAATTGCTTTGGGCCTTTTCTGTGGGCTTTTTGTGTAGACAATATTCTCGTAGACAAAAAGTCTGTGAGAATTGTCCCAGTCACTTTGAACTTTTTCAAAATTTTCCCCTGGCATTTTCTCTCTCATGGCCCTTCCAAATTCCTTTGGCTTTCTACTTCGGCCTTTTCCCTGAATTCCTTTAGACTTTTTATCTAAAGGAATTCCTTAGATAAAAAGTTTGAAGAAATTATACCTTAAACAAAATTCTGAAAAACTTACCCTTTGTGGCTTTCTTTCCTTGTGGTCTTTTGAAGTGCTCCCTGCCATCTGCAAGGGCTCTTGAACCCAAAAATACCCTCTATAAGGGCACTTGTCCTTTGGCCTTTTGGGATGCTCCTTTGAACCACTCGATTGAACTAAGTCATTGAACCGATCGATTAAACCAAAAATGGTTCAATGGTTTAATGGTTCAACACTGCATGCCACTCCTTCATTACACCAAGCCTTTGAACCATTTGCTTGAACCAAGGCATTGAACCAATCCATTGAACCAGTTCAACGGTTCAAATAATTGTTGAACCAAGGCACTAAACCATTTGATTGAACCTACCAATGAACTTGCTGATGAACTGACCGAGTGAACTGAATTATTGAACCATCCAATGAACCAAGTGATGAACTTGAACTTTGAACCAAAGTGTTGAAATTGAGTGATGAACTTGCCAATTGAACCAAGGTGTTGAACTAGAGCGTTGAACTAACGCTGATGAACTTAGCATTAAACTTTTGCTGAAGCATTGAATTGACTAATTAAACCAAGGCTTTGAACCAAGTGATGAACTTTGCTGATTGAACCTTAGCTGATGAACCAAATCATTGAATCAAGGCATTGAACCGGTTCAATGGTTCAATGGTTCAAAGGTGCTAACTATTGGAAAGATTATGTCTTTGAACCACTCTTCAAAGGAAAAGTGTCTTTGAACCATTTTAGCTCTCTTTCCTTATGAATTTATTTAGACAAGAGTGTTAAGAAGCTTTATAAAACCCTACACTCTCTGAACTGGTTCTTCAATTGCTGAAAACTACACTTTCAGAGTTCATAGAAATGGACCTGTAGAGTTCGTAGAAATTTTGTAGAGTCCATAGAAATGGACAGATTCATGCAAAATAAAAAAATGAAATGGCATAGAATAGTAGGGATAGAAGGGGACTGATTTTTGGCTTCTTGGGAAAAAAATGGTTAATAGTATCCATGTTCAATATTAGGCTATAATTGTGACAGATAATCACATGATTCAATTTTAATCTATTGTCCCTAAAATAAAGAGATGAATGTGGTTGAAAACAAGGGATGAACTTGAGTTAGATAAAAGTGAGTTTGACCTTGTTTAACAAAATAAAGGACATAGATGTGAAGCATTTAGGGGCTCAAGTTCCAAGTTCCCTTGAAGAGAGGATAGCTAGTAAGCTCTCTATCCAAACTTGTGCATTATGATATAAGGTCCAAGCTAATTGAAAGCAAACTTTCCCTATTTTCTTTTATCCATATTAGTAACATGTTGATTTTACTTTAAGATAAGGTCTCTAATGTTGAATTCTCATACTCTAAGGTATTTTTTATAAGAATACGTGGTTCATTCTTGATATACATGAAGATGAGTAAGTGTGGCCAAATAATGTTCATCAAGTAGCTAAAGTTGGGCTAAACGTTCTTGATGATAATCATCTTCATAAATGATATCTTGTAAGGATATGTAAATAGAGGGAATTTTGACTTCAAGAGGAAAGATAGCCTTTTCTCCAAAAATAATAGAGAATGGAATAACACCTATGGGGTTTTGAATGCTAGTATGATATGCCCATAAGGTGAAAGGGATGTGCAAATGCCAATCTTGACCAGATGCATTAACCATTTTAGTTATCATCTTATTAAGAGTTTTGTTAGAGTATTCTACCTTTCCATTAGCTCATGGATGATAGGGCGATGAAAAACTTAACTTGATACTGAATAGATTACAAATACCTTTGACTTGTTTGTTATTGAAATATTTACCATTATCGATGATAATTTTATGAAGAAAAATAAAATGATAGATAATGTGATGGTTGATAAAATCAATAATATTTTTTATCTTTGGTTGAGATTAGAGGAATATAATCTACCTATTTATTGAAATTTTCTATTATAGTGATGATATAATGATGTCACTACAAAGAATGGGGGTTAATTTCACCAATAAGATCCAAACCCCATTGTGAAAAGGGCTAGAGATCCTTGGATACTTGGAGACTATGTCTAGGTGTGTGATGTAGATTGGTATGTTGTTGACATTTAACACACTTTTTCACATAATCACAACAATATTGGTTAAGGGTGGGCTAATAATAGCCAAGGTGAAGGATGCATTTAGTGACAACTAGACCACTAAAGTGTCCTTCACAAATCCTATCATGCATTTATTTGATAGCATGAGAGGCTTCATGATTGTGTAGGCAATGGAAGAGGAGACTATCAAAGCCATATTTATAAATAATTCCCCCCAGTATGGTATAATGTGAGGTGCTCTAAATAAACACTCTTTGAACATTCCTAGAAAGGTTGGAAGGGATCATGGTAAGGTTGAGATAGTTGAAGGTCTGCTAGTACCAAAGGTTGGGTTGGGTCTCCTCCACATTGAAGATGGTAGGAGAGTATAATTTGATATAATAAGGCTAGGTAAGTTTATGGATAACAACAAATAGCTTAGAGTTAGAAGGTATATATGGGATTTGGGAAGTGAGAGAAGCCATCATATTGGCAAACTTGTTCATAGATCACAGAGTGGTTTGGATACGGTAGTGTGCAAATGATGCTAAGAGTGTATCAACTAGTTGTTTATACTATTACAAAACATCATATTTACATTGATAAAATCCATCAATTTGATTGACCACAAGTTAAGAGTCACCAAAAATGCCGATTATTTTAACTCCCAAAGCTATGTAGTTTGGAGACCTATCACTAAGGTTTCATACTTAGCCATATTTTTAGTACATTCAAAATATAGCTTGAAGGATAAAGGAATAGGTTCACCATGAAGGGGGATAAGGATTATGCTAGCTCCCCCACCATGTTGACACTTTGATCCATCAAATAACATGGTCACTTGATGGGTGAAGTCTACTTGAGAGAAGGTCATAATGGACTCATTTGGAAACTCGAGAGGAGGAGGCTAATTATGTGCTAATGGTGATTTGGCTAATTGGTTGATAATTAATTACACTTTGACTAACTTATACTATCAAAAAGCAAGGTCAAACTCATCTAAAATCATGAGCCACTTGGCCATATGTTGATTTTGGTATGGTTTGGAGTGCATATACTTGAGAGGGTTGATGTTGGTGATGATTAAGGTCTTGTGGTTGAGGAGGTAATGGAAAAGTTTGGTGGCCACAAAGACTAGGGTGAGGCAAAGATTTTTGATATGGGTGTACTAATTCTCATACTCTGTAAGTGTAAAATTTATGTAGTAGATGGATTTATCTTTATGATATTCATCTTGATGAGCCAACATTACCCCTAATGAGTGGTTGGTGGTTGAAATATAAAGATAAAAAGGTTGATATTCCTTGGGATGAACGAGGATGGGTGGAGATAGAAGGTAATCTTGAAGTGAATCAAAGGCCTTTTGATAGTTGTTATTCCACTTAAAATATATGTCCTTATTCAAAAGGTGGTGAAAAGGTTTGAATCCATTAGAGGTTTGAGAGATAAAGTGATGAATGGATTATAGCTTCCCTTGCAAGTTATGGAGTTGCTTGAGGTGAGTGGGAGGAGGCATGTCGAGTATTTATTTGATTTTTGTGGGATCAAATTCAATTCCCTGAAGGGAGATGATAAAACCAAGGAGATTTCTTCATAAGCTGCCAAAAATAAACTTCTTGGGGTTAAGATGGATATGGTAATAGATGAATCATTCAAAGATAATCTTAAGAACAACAAAATGATCTTTACAACATTTAGATTTCCCAAGAAGGTTATTGACATAGTCTTCTATGATTTTGTGAATAAGGTCATGGAAGATATAGGTCATAATGCATTGGTAGGTTGCACTAATGTTATTTAGACCAAAAGGCATGACCTTATAGCAAAAGTTTCCCCATGGGGTGATAAAGGAGGTTTTGTGTTGATATTTAGGGGTAGCTAAGATCTGATTGTAACCTAAGAAACCATCCATAAGAGATAATATCTCATGGCTAGCTATAAGATGAATAATATAGTCAATGCTTGGAAAAAATAAATTCATCCTTTAGGCAAGCAAGGTTAAGGTCATGAAAATATACACAAATGCAAAGTCCCCTATTGCTTTGGTGATAGGTATGATGTTTGAGAGCCATTGGGATAATCAATAGGTTGGATGAAATTGATGTATATGAGACATTGAATCTCTTCTTTAATGAGAAAGGCAATGTGAGGGTGCATTCATCAAAGTTTTTAGCTAACTGGATTGGCATCATAGTTGGTGACTATATTATGGGTAGCGATGAAGGGGTCAATTCTTGGCATGTCACTATAATACCAAACAAATGTTATACTACACTCTTACAGGAATGAGGGGAAGTCCTAAAGCTCCTCAGAATAAATGATTGTCTGATTTTGATAATGTGTGGGTTATCTAGAGTACCCAAGTTGATATCTATGGTGGATTAATTCAACATGGTTTAAGTTTTAGGGGGGATAGATTTATGGATAGAGGAATCTTATGCACCTAGGTAGGCAAGAATGGAATCATCATCATAGCACCAAATGGTATTAATGGTAGGAGAGTCATCTTCTACCATCTCAAGATGAGTCAGAGGAATAGTCATGGTTACCCCATCCTTTTGATAAGTTAGGGGTCTGGGTATGATCATGTTGATGAATTTTTTTTAATGGGGGATGATGTCTAGATCCTTAGATATTGATGGTATAGTGGATGGTGAGGATGGGATTCCCTCGTCAATGATACTAATAGGAGGTGGGTTGGTTTGCTTATTAGGTGGCATGAAATTGAGACCATACTTTTTGTGAGATTTTTGGGTCTTGATTGGAAGAAATTCATGTGGCCCATGTTCATACCAACCTAGACCAAATCCCTTCCAAGCACACCTATAAATATATGTCTTACAAAAATTTGGTTTATTTAGATAGGAGAAATTGGAGGTGAATGGTCGAGGTGAAAAAGAGGTGGTGAAAGTGTCAAGGGGTTTATCAAGTCCCCCATAGATGAAACTAGTTTGACCAATTGAGGGCTCGAAAGGAAAAATGACTCTAACATTAGGTTTGTAACCAAGTCATTAGTCAACATTCCCATACTTTTGGGGAGTAGGAAAAGTGTTTAGTGTCAAAAGGTGATACTCCCATAATGAACGATGTTGGAAGGTTGATTCTAAAGGGTCTATTATGGGGATTTGGGTGGAAGAGATGGATAAACTAGTGGATGCCTCATTGGTGGAAGAATATGGGGTATCATATTTTATTGAAGAGAGATTGTTGGATGTAGGAATGAGAACATCATTGGGTTAGTACATCATATTTCATGATGTAAAAGGACTTGGGTTAGATTTTGTGGTAACAACTTGACCTTCTTGTTCAAATTTGATGTATCGATGTAGGGTGGATGACACACAACCCATGGAATTAATCCAAGGGTGTCCCAATAAAATATTGTATTGGAACTCACCTTCTACTATGTAAAAGAGTTTAAGAAGTGTGTGGGGTCTTAGATGAATGTTAAGGATAATAGTTCCTAATGTTGTAGCCATGGTATCATTGAATGATAGGAGCATTTCTAAGGTTTCTAACATAATGTTCTTAGGAAATTTGAGTTGGTTGTATGCATGGGAGGAGATAATGTTGATGCTAACTCCCCCATAAATCATAAACTTGCTGATGTGGGTTTGGTTGATGTACATGGTAATGAAAAAGGGAGAATCTAGATCATCTAAATGGATGGAGGGTATTTTTGAATCCTTAAAGGTAATAAGGTTGGAAAGTTGAAGAGATTTGACAAAGGTTGTTAGAGGTTGTGGGTCTTCTAGTTAAACCTCTATGGATTTAAAAGCATATATCATCACTTGGAAGTAATGGGGTGAGTTATTGATCAGTTCATACAAACTCATCTTCACCAGTGTTTGGTGAAGCTATTTCATAACTACTCATTAGATTGATTTAGAAGGGTTAGATTGAGAGGGACGCAAGATGGATATCTTGGGTTTGGTTGAAGGGAAAGGTGATTGGTGTTTGTTGGGTGATTGGGTGGTGGAAGAGGGATATGTCCATGGAATGGACACATTTGCCTTTCCCTTATCCTTTTATTGATCTTGTGATTATGTGACCACATGGATGGTATGGATTTGGGGAAGAGTTGGGCTAGAGGACTACTATGGTTCCTCCTCATTCTTGGAGGAGTGTGTGGGAGTAGGTAAGTTTTAGTTGATGGCTCTTGTTTTTTAGATCTATGGTGGGCTCAGAGGAGGCTCATCTGATAAGAAGTCATCCTCATCATACAACTAATGGATTAATACTTGGAGAGATTTATAGTTCTCTATATCATGCCCAAGTAATCTATGGTATGAACACACTAATTTATCATTATACTAGGATGGTTTAGTACTATGTGGGTCAAATGGTTTGATAGGTGGCAAGGTTAAGCAATATGTTTGAAATAAATTTTCTAAGATGATCAAGTAAGACTCAGGTAAAGGTGGTAAGGATGTTGGATTTCTAGTTCTAATTGTTGGAGTGAAATCCCTCTTAGGAATAGGATTAGTATCAGGATATTTGGGTGGTGGATTATTCTTGATATTTGGTTCTTTAGAGGCCAAATTTTTAGAAGTAGCAGGCTTGGTAGTGGAGGATTTGGAGGTTGAGGTCATGAAGAGGATAATTAGGGGCATATCTAGAAGATGAGGTTGGGATTGGGTTATATTTGGGAGATGTGTTTTCTTATTTGAAGGATTAGATCCTAGGATTGAAGAAGGATGTGGTCCCAAAATGGAAGGCAAGGTAGAAATAGGTGGCAAGGTTATATCTTTTAGGATCCTAGGTGGTTCCTATTTCTTGATTGGATTGACTTTTGGTGGGTTATGTGGTGTTAAATACTCCTTTAGTGGAAGTTAAGGATATGAGTAGGGAGCATATCAAGGTTTTTGATGGGTTTTGTTGTGATGGGGGAAGCTACTCAAGCTATTTTGGGTGGATTTGGTTTGGTTGGTTCAAATATGGCTTGAGGGGTAGAGGTTTTTGAAGGTTTGGTTGGAGTGATGGTGGGTTTAATAGTGGAAACAAAAGGTTAGGTTGATAATGCCATGGTAGGGGGAACTTGCTTAATTGGGAAAGGAAGCCCAAGATGATGCCAAAATGTGGCACAATCCATGTTGGGTTGGGATAATTACTCTAAGTTTTAAACTAGTCTAGAGAAGGGATTATAAATGGATTTGATCCCTTTGATATTGGGCTTAAAGGACAAACCCATGGGTGGAGAGAGAGGATTGGTTACCTCATACTTTTCCTCAATCAAAGGGTCTAAGGTTTGGGAAGATGAGTCTATTATCAGAGAGGTAGGTAGAGTGATATCTTCTTTAGGAATGATTTCAAAAGGATGAGTAGATTGTTGTATGATGGAAGAGAAGGATATGGTAGTAATGGCTACTTTTGTATGTCTTATAAAAAGAGGAGGATAACTTGACTACCTTGATAAGTGGAGAAAGGGGGTGGTTGTTTCCTTGGTGTCATTTTCTAGAGGAATGGAAAATGACTCCACTACCTAAATAAGTGGAGGGGAAGGAAAGGTGGTTTCATCAATGGTCTCCTTAATAATGAGTTCATTAAGAACCACGTTAATGGTATGGACCTCATGGTTGTGAGAGTATTCCACTCTATTATTTTCATTATTCATATAAGGGGCATGGTTAGGGAATGGTTATCTAAAGATGTAAATTGATTGATTTGGGTGTGCATTGGGGTTATCCAACATAAGTTACCCCTTGTCAATCAGAATTTAGACAAATTTTTTTAAGGTATTACACCTACTAACATCATGTCCAATGACACTATGAAAGGCACATAATTTGTTCTCCTTATACCAACTAGGTACAATATGCGAGGAATTGAATTATTGTGGAGGTTTTATCAAAGGAAGTTGTATGATATTTTGTTTCAATAACTTATCCAAGACCAAAGCATATCATCCCATAAAAAATTGAATTGCTTTTGGTTGTTGTGGTTTGGGCTTCTAGTGTTATAATTAGAGGAGCTAGAAGAGTTGGGTTGGTTAACAATGGGTGGAGGGAAAATTTTAAGGATAACCACATTCATGATCCCCTTGTTTTTGGTGTTAGAATTGGTTTGATTATTAATCTTGGAGGAGGGAGCCTCATTTGATTTGAAGGTGGAATTATTGTTTCTTAATTTTAAATTTCCCTTGTTAATGGTTCTATTCTCTAACTTTCATGCCATGGTAAAAGCCTCATCAATGGTCCTAAAAGTTTGAACCTGCATAGTGGAGGAAATGTGTTTGGTACAATCCTGAACAAAGAATTAGCTTGGGTTGGGGAAAAGAGAAAAAGAGTTGATTTATCAAGATTTTATAATGGGATACAAATTTAGCTATGGACTCATCGTCAAATTAGCAAATGGAGTAGAGATCAGTGATGGAAACCTTCTTAGAGATGTTTATGGAAAAGTGATTTAAGAATGTTTGAGCCAATTGGGCAAAAGAAAAGAGGGAGTAATTTGTAATAAAACTATACCAATCTAGTGCCAGACTCGATAGAGACATGGGAAAGGTATGGATAAGGAGAGCATCATCATAGATAATCCAATAGAAAGAATGCCTAAATTCTCCTAAATGTTGTTGAGGGTCTTCTTTGATCTAAATTTTTAATTTTTTTTGGAGTTCCCATTGAGGGGGATAAGGTCGAATGGGGATGGATGGATAAATTGGTTTATTGTATATTTGGTCATAAGATAATAGGTTATGGATACTATAAATAGATGACTCCAAAGTATTCATTTTGTCCATTAACATTTTGACAAGATCTATTTATGATGGTGCACTCCCATGTTATAGGGTAGATTATGTTGGGTTCAGGTAGGTGAGATATAAGGATAACTAGTGGAAGGTTAAGAGGTTGTTACATATTGGTATGTGGAAATGGGTGGTGGGATTATGCCACATATGAATACATGGAGATAGGTGGTTAGGTGGAAGGTAGAGTTACATACCCTTGTGGGTGAGGGATGTAGCTCAAGTTTGGTATAATGGGCACCTATTGAGGGATTAATGTAGGTTAGGTAGGAGGTATGGTTGGGTTGGTAGGTAGAGGATAGGTGGTAACTTTGGTAATAATGGGTGGAAGGGTAGAAGGTATAGGGACCACCAAGCTCTAGAATGGAGTGGAGGTAGGTGGGTTGGAAAAAATAAGAAGGGTTACAACACTAGTAGAGGGTACTCCCATGGTAATTGGAGTATTGGTGCCCAAACATTGGGTTGTTCCTATACTAAAAGGGTTTTTGGTTGGGGTAGAAGGTGTTTGGGTATTGGGTGGTTGGGTGGGTTAGTTTTATATGGTAGTTTTAGTGGGATTATTGATAGAAGATGATGCTTAGGTAACAAAAGTTTGGGTGGGAATGGTGGCAATAGAAGTGTTGCCCATAAGGTGGGATGACATGCAATAGTGTGGGTTAGTAAGTGGAACCGAAGCAAGGGTACGGTGGGATATGATGTTAAGGTAATGTTGGAAGGATATAGGGTTGCTATTAAGAAAAGTGGTGAAATCCATATCACCTTGGGTAACCATTTGAGGGATACTAGGACTTCCAAAAGGATGGGGAGAACTCTGTGCATTCAAGATATACTCCATGGATGAATGAGAAGAGGAAGATTGATGATTAGGGGGTGGATCTTGATTTTCTTGGTTTATTAGTTGTTTCCTAGTTAAAACCATGTAGATAAGGGAAAGAGAAAGACATAAGTAATCTCATAGCTCAAAAAAAGAGAAGACAAGAAAAATTTAAAGGAATGAAACACACACTAAAGCATGTTCAATCCTAAGGTTCCTTTAGTCTCTCTTATGGATTATGCCTTAATTTTAAATAAGTTATGAAGAAAAACTTGGGCTTATAGAGAGGGTACTAACATAATATATCTAAGGATTGTTTTAGGTAGTTAAAGACTCTCAATATCTATACTAGAACATGATACATGGCTTGATATTAGGGCCTACCCCCTCACTTCACACACCATAATGATAAGGGTGTTAGGTGCTTAGCCAAAATATACCAAGTCGATAGATATTTTACTCAACCAACATACTAAGTTGACTCTCTCCTTGGTCATGAAATCCAAGTAGGATATCCAGGAAAGGTGACTACTAGGTGATAAAATCATAGTTGGGCCTTATGCCAATGTTTTTATGCTTGGTTAGATGTGATTGGTTTGGTATTGTGTGTATGATAAGAGTGAAGTTATGATTAATTAAATTGATTAAATAAGTTATGTGAGCTAAAAATAAGCAACCAAAAAATGTATGTAGTTAATTTTAAGCCCAAAATGAAAATTTTATTTTGTTGTATGAGCAGACAAGAAGAAGAAGCACCTAGATGCAACTATGAACCCAAGAAAATACTCAAGGGTCTCATTGGGTGTGCCAAAATGTTTTATATAAATTTTTCTTTATTTATATGAAGAAAATTATAAAACTTGAAAGAAGAGTGAGGTTAGTAGAACCTAGATTTGGTTTGTGCTTTGTGATCCAAACGGTTGTAGATACTCCTCTTTATCTAGGGAGGAATGCCATGTAGATAAGAAAGCACTAAAGGAATATTTGATTAGTTTGATAGTAGGGTAGATTGTGTTGATATTGGTTTTATGCACACCACATCTGTAATGAGGTAACCTCTAATGTTTTAAGATCTCTATGGAGGTAAACTCTACTCTAGGGCATGAGTTGTAGGTATTTGGTCTCTTACAACTTATTGATGGAATAGTGGGTAGGGCATGTATGTTGTTGATAAGGTTTTTTAGATGAAGGTGTGGTTCCTAAAGGATTGGGAAACTCTATGTGAATTGGATGGGTGGATGGCTTGTAATCTAGAGTGGGTAGGTCTCAAAATAGACTCAAAAAAGGGTAAGTTAGAAAAGAAAAAAACCTAAAGAGTCTTAAGAATCACTTCTATAGCTAGTTTTTAAATAGACCTGCATCTTCTCAAAACTAATAAAGTCTAAGGGGATGGGGGTATAAGAAATATAATGGCCTTAGACAAAGGTTTCTCCTATCAAGGTAGTTGTTGCACACCCTTAATTAGGAGATTATGGCTTGAGCTACTGGATTATCTAGGATAGTTGTGGCACACACTTAGAAGACTACACCAAGAAAACATAAATGCACATTTAGAAATATAGTTCAACATGACTTAATTTTCTCAATTAATAATCTACCAATCATTGATAGCTATTACATATCTAAGATTTATATACTAATCAAGAGAATTAAGAATCTATTCATAGCATTTATCATACTAAAGATAAATTGAAATAAATAACCATTAAAAAATAATAATTAATAACACAACATAGGAAAGAAATAATAAAAAACACTTCACTTGATGACCAAAACTGGCTTCTCTACTCTATATTTCAGAATTCTAACCCCTTTAATGTGTGTGATACAATAATTTTTGTAGATCTTAGGGAGGGGTCACCTTATACTCCAAGTCTTTGCATGATGTTTACATGAAGTAGTTGGAATGTGTAGTTCTAACTATAGTTTAAAATTGAATGAGAGCTATAAATATAATGAAGTGACATTAAAAAATAATGTAATACATGCATGTACAAAAGAATAAGTCAATTTTATAGAGGAAGATAAAACAAGAACTGTTACAAAATTGAGGCATATAGTAGGCTAGGGCTATGTTGGTTATAGTGTTGCATGGGTTTTAGTTGGAGTAGAAGCTGAAGATGTGGATCCATTGATATAAATTTACTTTTTTTGCTTTGTTATCCTTGTAAACTTTGTTTGATACCTCATGCTATTATTGAATGATGTCTAAGTTAAGAAGTGAAGGTTAGTGGAGTCTCTTTGTTTGTTCAAGGAGCCTTGCATGTTAATCTTTAGTAAGTTGAAACTTATTTCTAAAGATCACCTCTATCACATTCCTTCTTACCCTAATTAACTCTACTTCAATACTCTCCACCACCAAGCTTTGAATGCTTTCCTTGAAATTATCTATTACCTCCTAGATATTGTTATCAAAATTAATTCTACTAATTAACTTGCCCATAGAATGTTTTAATTTAAATAACTTCAAATCATTCATAATTGAAGGAGTTAGGCCTCATGTGATTGGTAGTCCAAAATGATGGTTAAAACCACCTTAAACCACTCTTTAAACTCATCAAGTCTAATGACTACTAGATTTAGGGCATTAGATGCATCAAATATAGTCATTAGATTAAGGTGACAATATAGTGAATTACTTATATAGGCAACTAACATTTTGAGCCTTGTGTTATCCTGGGCTAGGGAGATATAGATTTGATTGGCCTAGATTGTATGAGGTGCCATTTTGGCCTTCATAAATTACATGGCCTCCAAAGAGTGGTATAATTTTGATACAAACTCCCTTACCTTAGCTTCTATACTTAAAGGAACATGCATAGTACTTGATTGTTCTTTTAACTAAATTTATACCCATAATTCATACACTTCCTCTTCTAGCTATTGATGATCTAATTATATTCCTTTATGGATAGCTACTACTACATCCTTGTGTGCTTGAGCTAAGTTTGAGATATTTTCCTCATACATAGATTCTCTTAGCTACCTATTCTGCCTCTTTGTGAGGGAAAACACTGGTTATTATTCTTCAAGGATGACACTGGATCCTTGGTCATCTTCAAGATTCTTCTTCTTGACCCTTTGGATGGAGATAATGGGAGGATGAAATAAGGTAGTTATAGAAGGTAACCTAGTTATCTTGTAACTGGGCCTTTGTGAAGCTTGTTTCCTTAACTCTATGGCCTAAGGTGGGATATTTATAGGTGTATCGATGGTTGTGATAATACCTTCCTATTCTAGCTCCCCCTTCTCTTCTCTCCTTTACTTTTTGGCTACCCTTGTAAATAAATCTGGTAGGGAAGGCCATATAATCTTGGACTAGTCCACTCTAATTTGAGGAAGTGGATGGAATACCACAATGTGTGGATTTACCTTCCTTCCCCTACTTGTGCTAGTTACATTGGTTTCCTTAGTAAAAGTGGAAGTGGAGAGTGGAAGGGAGAGTTGTGTGGATTGAACATGTAATTGGGGTGTAGCCAAAGTGGTCTGGCCTTCCTAGATGCTTTCTTCTTTCTATGAAGTCTCATAGGAAAAATACTAGTAGGCATAGAAGGGATGGTTATGGGAAAAGATGTAGTATAGGTGGTGGAGGGATCAATAGAAGGAGTGGATAAGGTGGAGGGAACTTCTATAGAGGATATGGGTACATCAAAAATATAAATTAAGGCTAAAGAAAAGGTAGGGAGGGCCAAGGTATCTTGAAGCTATAGCTATATAGGCGTATGTTAAAGATTGAGAACCTTTGTTTCTTCCAATTCATCCTCCTCATCTAAGTCCTCTTCCCAATCTTGAATGGTTTTTTTTATCTCCTTATGATTGCAAGCTAGGAGGTGGCATAGGCAATCCTATGGATACCTATGTTGTTGGGTTACCTATGGGGGTCCTTAGTTTCCTAATATAAACCAAGCGAGCCTTCTCTCAAGTAGGAGAGTCATGGGAGGAAGGGACTATTAATTGTGTAATGGCTACCCCAATTGATGAAACATGAGACATATTAGGGATATTCATGGAAAATAGAGTGGTGTCAACACCTTTCCTGTCCTCTTCATTAGAGTCCAAACTAATGGGGTCTCCTTCGACTCCTCCTCTTCGTACACTTGATTCCATAATCCTGGGCTCTTGATTGACTATATTTAGCTTCAATTCTAAGGGGGTTCCTTGAGAAGAAGAAGATCCTTACTCATAAGACTACCCATGCTAGAAGTCTAAATGTTTCCACCCTTTAAAAAGGCCTCTTCATTTTTCCGATTCCTTGGTGGAAAGGTTTGGCTCTACTTGGATCATTCTTAAATGATCTTCTTGTAAACCATGGGGGTCCCAATCTCTGCATAGCATTGTGGGGAAACCATATTGGTTTCACTTTATTGTAACATCACTAAGATACTTCCTTATGGTGTATGTTATCCTACCAATGGTGATAAGACTCCCAAAGAATAAAACCTTATTTTGTCTTACCAAGTCTTCCTCTATGTTATTCCATAGCTGGAAAACTATCTCTTACTCTACAAGCTTTTCAGACACATACTTGGGAAGACATAGGGGTACCACCTTATTTCCCCAAACCAATATGACTATGATATCTAAATACAAGAAGTAATCACCCTTCCCAGTTGGGCTCTTCATAAAGTTTCCTCTAATACATGGCATTGGGGAGCCATAGATAGCTTACCATAGCTAGGGATACACATCCTCACAAATTATGACTATTTTCCTCTGGTAGGCATAGATGTGCATGAGTTGATAATGGTCACATATTCTATTCTTAATGTAATTTATGGCTAGGGACCATAAATGACCTAGGTCTTTATAACACATACCCATGACCACATAAAATAGATACAACATCATATATAAATCTCCTATAGGGGTAGAATGTCTATCCTTGTGAAAAATTTGTTCCCTTAGCCTAATAATCTCCCCCAAGGCATAAATAACATCATGTGATATCATCATATAAATCAACTGAACCCAATCCAAATTTACAAAATGAATGTTGGGTATACCATATAATCTATTTAGTAGAGCTATACCTATGCAGATGCGCATCTTGAATTTATCGATAAAAAATGCTCCACTTAGATTCATCCCTTTCCACATCATGGTTTCATTGGGAAAAAACCATGATTTTAGTGTTCCCTATAGACTCATTTGCTTTTTGAACTACACCAAGGTATGCTTGTCAAAGTAGGCATCTGGTATGGTGAGAGACAAATACATTTGAAAATAATCTTTGGAGATGTATGTGACCACTATATCACTATGATAATGAAACAAATATGTGTCCTATGATATCTTGCCTAAAAAAATTAAATCCTTGAGAAGGTCAATGGATGGCATGACCTCTGGTTTGGTGGTAGTGAAATGCAACCTTTGGTTTTTGTAGGCTAGTAATTATCTAAAAAATATATTGTTTGCTAGCATTATTTCATCATCCATTGAATTGATAACATCCCAAAGTTGTGAGTAATTTTGATATTTATTAGCAAAAACATTTACATTGAATACAGTGTCCTTGAACTCTATGGAATAATTAATTAAGAATATAGAGGGAGGATTAGTTCCCTATGATGAACTTAATGAGGATGTCATGGATATGTATTCATGATTACTTTGTTTAATATTCTACCTACTATGTATACCCATATACCATCATGATTGAATTAACTTTAGGTTGCTTGTAGTCTATTATATGTTCTTTCAAAATATAAACTAAGGCTCTTGTGTGCTCTTATTAGATAAGGATACTTTAATCACAAGATATCTTGAGTGTAAATGATGAATCCAATGGCTACGTATCACCTATATAAGATCTTGCATTAAATAACAGTTTGAACAACATAAGTGTGTAATGTTTACTCAACCCTTTTAATTAAATTTTTTTAGCTAAGGTTGGTGAGGGTCTTTCCTAATGTTAATAGGAAATATTTTACCTTAGCTTGGATAAAAGTGAGACATGGTTAATAGTGAAAGTACTCAGATTAAAATCAAGGGGAATATGTTCAGTTTAATGCCAGTGGACTATTTCTTGTAGGGAAATTATTTTAGATAAAATTTTCTTGACAATTTATCTAAGGAAATATATCATCATGGTGAGGGATCCAAAACACTAATTCTAAAGGGTTAATTTTCACAGTTATAGGGCGTTTTCAATTTCCCTAAGGGGTACTTTTGATCTAAAGGGTCCACTTCAAATGAAACTTTGGTTTATGACATAAGTCTCGAAGGGTCTACTAAAGAATCCCTAAAGGGTAATTTTGATATCCTAAAGGGGCATTTTCATATGGTTAAGGGGGCACTTCAAAAGTTATGAAGGGTATGTACCTTTAACTTGGAGGGTAGAATTCCTTTGAGTTCCATGTTCAGAGGCAATTGGGTTGAAGATAGAAGTTCCAAGATAAAAGGTTCTGAAGGTAAGTGGCCACATTGAAGGGTACTTTGGCATAAGTTTAGAGGGTATGTCTAGGGGGTGAGTGAAGGGTAGGTTTAAGAGTTCTAAAAGGGAAGTGTCCTTTGAAAGAATCTATTTTAAGTTTTGCATTGAACAAAAATGCCCAAAATAAAAGTTCTAAAGAAATGACTAAAGGATCCCAAAATGGAAGTTCTAAAGGAATACCTCAAAGGGTAATAATGAATGTTTCAAAATACCAAATGGTAATCTTAAAGAGACTTGAAGGGTATGTGTCCTACAAGAAAAGGTCAAATATGGAAAGGTCGAAGGGCCAGCTAGGAGGGTCCTAAAGGGTCTATGGGAAAGACTTTGAAAGATCAAATTCATGGAAATAAATGTTTGTAGGGTCTAATTCATAGAGGCTAAAAGGAATGGTTTGATTTCCCAAAGGTTACTACCGTACGCTTAAGGGTCACTTATAAAATCCTAAAGGGTAGGTTACATAAAGTAGGAAGGATAGGTGCATTGGGCATGAAGGGTGAAAATTCTTTCAGATGAAATGTTTGAAGGATTTGGCTAAGAAGGGTAAAGAAGAGACAACATATGAAAGGAAAAATGTCAAAGGTAATTCATTTTTGATGGTAATCCAAAGGGTATACTTCATGAGACATTTGTCTATGATAAAGTCCTAAAGGATATGCTTCAAAAATACAAAAAGGTACATCCAAGTCCATAAAGATATAAATTGTCAATTATATCACACCAAAATCAAGACCATAATGAAAAAGGTGGGCCCCCATTTCTTATGGAAAGAGGGGATATTGGGTAAAACAAATGATGACTCATAAGGGGAATACTACTAAATATTCAAGAACCTATAACTCTAGCTTGTAATCATGAATCAATCTTGAAGATGACATAGAAGAATATTTAAATTAGAAACATGAAAGAGACCCCTAAGTAGATTTACAAAACATAATTACTTTCAAATTTATTGGATCTATGTGTGTCAAAATGTGAGATTCATTTAACCCTTGTTGTGATGAGTTTTTATAAGGTTTTTATGTGGCTATAGGTCTTCTAATATTCATTATAGTTCAAAAAAATAAGGGAGGCTCAAGAATTGCTTTATTGCTAGCTAGGCATCGATAACCCTGATAGAGGTACCTTGGGCTCCTTTTCTTCTCACTTCATTATTTCTCCTTTACTTGATCATGATGCATGGTATATTCACCTTATTTCATCACATGATCCCTTTTTCTTTAGATTTTATTTTGCTATTTAAACTCATCATCATTTTTTTGTTTTATATATATGAGAATAAATGAAACCCTAGTGAGTTGGTAAAATTGTAAAACAAATCATTACTAAGACATCCCTACCAACCAAATCTAGACCTAGAATTATCATTTCTAGAATGTTTTAAGTGATGAGTGTGTTTGATCTAGTGAAATAATTTTTTTTTTAAAAAATTCACATAAAATACTCTGAGAGTAACTTCCACATGCTTGGTAAAGGTTTTCAACTATGACATCATTCAAAATAATGCATGATTACTTACCTTTGTCACAATACCCAAAGAAGATAAGTGATACAACTCCCTTGTGAGCTAGTCCAAAATGCCACAACTTCAATTCCCCTTTTTCACTAGTTGTAAGCATTCGATGGTCTAAATTTCAAATTGGTCACAGTCGAATAAACACAATTCTAGTTATCCAAGAAAGAACAAAACAACTAAATAAAAAAAATGCCAAAATCTAATCTAAGAAACAAAATAATAAAAGTAGGAAATACTAGTCTAAAAAGAAGGGAATCTAATCTACTCCTAATATAAACTTATCTTGATCATCTTTAATCAGTAATATCTATAGATGGAACAACCTTGAAGTAATGCTTTAGAAACTATCCATTCAATGGATATGTCAGTTCATTGCCTTTAAGGTATTTCAATTAGAAAAAATTATCACCTATGATCTCTAAAATTTGATAAGGTCTGATCCATAATGGGGCAAACTTATCATATTGTCCTTTATTTTCATGGGCTTTATCCCATAGTAGTACTAGGTCTAAAATCCTAAAAGCTTTAACTTTCACTCTTTTGTCAAACCATCATTTGACTTGGTCTTGATGTTTTCTAAATTTTTATAATGTCTCATTTATAGAATATTCCATCTCAATTATATCCAATAGTCTTGACTTGTCTTTATCACTTGTATCCATATAGTCTTGAATGAACTGATAAGTGGGAAACTTCAATGTGATAGGTAAGACAAGCCTATGTCCATATACCAATAATTAAGGTGAGGCATAAAGATCTTACTTATGCCTTATCTATTCTACCAAAAGAACATAATTTAATACATTATGCCATTATCTAGGCTTGTCTTCTATAGATTTCTTGATTTCATTAATCAAATTTTTATTCATTGACTTTGCTAACCCATTTCCTTGAGGGTAATGGTTTGAAGCTGACTTGATGATGATTTGATTGTCATGTGCCCACTCTGTAAATTCTATAGATATGAAAGTAGGTCTATTATCATAGACCAAAGCAATGGGTGTGCCAAAATAAGTTGTTATACGTTCTTTCAAAAAATGAATTACATCTTATGCTCTAAAATATCTCATAGTGATAGCTTTGATCCATCTGGTATAATAGTCTATGGATGTGAGTAAAAATTAATGGATAGCTAAAGAATCTAGGTTGATCATGCCAATGAATTCTAAACCCATTGGGCAAATGGCCTTCCTTTAACAACTAGTTACAGTGGCATGGCTAGGTGTACTTCTCTTTTAGCTAGAATTTAACACTCATGGTAGGTTCTAATGTGTGTGTGAACATCTTTGAAAATTGCCAGCCAATAATAGCCTAAACTTAGGATCTTATGAGCTGTAGTATTCCCTAAAGGATGGCTACTACCTATATTTTGATGCAAATTCTCTATGATCTCTATAGCATCTTCTGTAACCACACATCTAAGATAGATTCCTTCATAGTTATTCTATAGAGGATTCCTTTTTTAATCATGTACTGAGTAACCTTAAGCCTCAAATCTCTTTTGATTTTCTACTATATTTTGGGGGACATGTTCCTACCAGTAAGTACTAAATTATATCTATATACCATTCCCCTTTAGATACCTAGGCTTGACATACCTCTTTGATAGTGATACAAGGATATAACTCAGTTATGAGCTAAATAATGTCTTGTCCTCTAACAATCCTTATATGCTAGATATCTATGTCAAACTCTTGGAGTTTGGCCATATATTTGCCTCAATGCTCTCCCAACTCATTCTATGATAGGGTGAGCTTGATAGTAGGACTAGGTAAAATAATGATGGTTTTATTCCTCAAGATATAATGTCAAAATTTATTGATTGCTTTGACAAGGGAAAAGATCTATTTGTCAATCATAGAATATTGAAGATCAACATCTTTCAAATTGGTGATCATAAAGGTGATGGGATGTTTTATCTCATCCTTCTTCTGAGTGTTAATTACAACAATCATATGTTATGAAGTGAAGGAGTATAGATATAAATATTTTTTAAAGTTAAGACTGATTAAGATTGGAGCCTATGATATAACTTTAATATCCTAAAAATAATTTTTGGCCTTAGATTTCCACTCTATCTTAGCATATTTCTTAAGCATGGCATTCAGGGGCTTAAAAATTTATGTGAATGCTAAAATGAACTTCCTTATGATGTTAATTTTCCCAATAAATGATTTTAGTTCCTTTTTTCTATTAGGTGGCTGAATCTTTGAAATCACCTGAACCCTATCTAGATAAATATTAATTCCATCCTTTGTGATGATGTGTCCTAATAGTTTTCCCTCTGCAACTCCAAATATGTTTTTTTATGGGTTTAGTGAAACATCTAACATCTTGCATCATTTCAATATAGACTGAATGTGGGCTACATGATCTCTTCTATTTTTCAAAAATACCATGAGATCATCCATGTAAATTATTATGCATTTTCCCATCAATCCCTTGAAGGCATGATCCATGACATACTAAAAGATAGCCCGTACATTGATCAAGCCAAACAACATCCTTTTATATGCATAAGTCCACCATTTTTTGGTAAATTTAGTCTTTATTCTATCTTTTGATTATACTAGCACTTGATTGTAACCTAAAAATCCATCTAATAATGACATCATTTTAGAGCCACTCACAATCTTTATTACCTCATCTAGTGATGGTAGCAGATAATTATCCTTTTTAGAAACTTTATTTAGATTTCTAAAGTTGACACATAATTAGATTTCACCATTATTATTTCTTATTAGAAATAAATTAGCCACCTAAGTAGATTGTCATATGAGGAGAATGATTTTGGCATTTAGCAATTTCTCCACCTCTTTCTAAATAAGAGGTTCTAAAATCAGATTTATCGATCTTTATTTTTATTTGAATGGTTTATGGTCTTACTTTAGAGGAATGGTGTGAGTGATGACCTTTAATTTATATAATTAAAAGTCCTCATATGTCCAAGAAATGACATCTTCATATTGAGAAATTATTATTTTTATTTGTTGCCTTTCCCTAGGAGTACAACTAAGGCCAATGTTGATGTAACATGGATTATGCTCATATCTTAGATTCTCTTTCTTGAAATTTAATTTTCTAACTTTGGGCTACCTATGCTATTGATCCTAGGAATCCAAGTCAAATTACCTTTTTAAAGAGACTAAACCCACTGGTATCCCATTCTCTTTGATCTGAAGGATACCTTCCTTGCCTATATCTTCTTGATAGAAGTGATTGACATCCTTATCATCAATGATTTTGAGACTTAAATCCCCAAAGTTCATCAAGAACTTGATGATATGCTCATCATCATCAAAGACCTAAAATTTCTTGACATTATCTAGAATAAAGGGGTAAGGGATGAGTTAAATAAAAAACTTATTCACCTTGGATTCCCACAATGGTTCCAGATTAGCAATGGTGGTAGCCAATGAATTAGTTGCCTGATTTTATTCTCTTTAGAGCACTACCATATTGAAATATTCAAATCTTTCAATTATAGACCATGCTCAATGTTTATACCACTTTAAGTAAGATAATTTACACTGGTATTTGTTCCTTATCTAATGAACTATGAGCTTAGAGTATCCAAACACTTTTATTTATTTTACATCATTCTTCAATGTAAATTGTAGTCCTAAGATTAGATCTTCATACTCAGCTCTATTATTGGTATAGGGAAAGTACAATTTTTAGGCAGTCAAGAAATTTTTGCCTTAAGGATTAATTAACTCAATTCCCATGCCTGATTCTTATTTAGACATAACTCCATCAAAATTCATCATCCATAGCTAGTTTGATCCTTCAAGCTCTATGTTCTAAAATGAATTATGCATGGTAAAAATGTAGATCCTAATGAGGGAGAATCATATTTTACCTCTTCATTCTTGAAATTATATTTAGTGATGAAATACTTAATTATGGGCTCCCTATCAATTCAGATCAGATTTGTAAATCCTCTCCATAGTAGCCAAATGTGTGAAAAATCTATAGTAGGGTATCCATTAAGCATTTTAGACTAGTCTCTACTCAGTAATAATCCATAGCCTTTTGGTATGTCCACTACCAAGATATAGATATTCATATGGACTCTTGGCTCTGATGTTACTTGAATATGTATATTGTTTAGTTCTCCCACTACTATCACTACTATCTTATCTAACTAATAAATTTATCTATTTTAAGGACTAGAAGTAAGATCAAGAGTTTTACATATAAAGGTAGGTATAATAGTAGTAGATGCCCCATAATTGACCAAATAATTATGGATGTTTTTATAGAATACTCTAATGGTCAATAAAAAGGGTGGTAGCTCAAGATTGCTCTTATAGATGACATTGGTATCAACTACTTTTACTTTTTTGGATTTGTCTGGAGCTACCCTAGTCTTCTCTACAGGAGAATTTCCAGTGATGGATCTCCATAGTAATTCCTTCTCTATGATTTGAGCCAACTTGTGAAGTGTGATATTCACCTTTATTTTATTCATATCTTCCATGATGTTGTATCCCCCTGATTTGCATAGATTTTCCTTGCTTGGTGATGAATCACTCCCCTCTAGAGGGGGGATTATTATCTACCTTTGGATTAGGTGGAATTGATGTGGTGTTGGAGGAGTTGAAGTGCTAAAAGGTTTCTTCTTCCTTAAGTTATATTCCCCCTATAGAACTACTGGAAAGGATGAACTTATTTTGAATTATCCTCTAGTTCATTATCATCCTCTCCTAAAAAAGGAAATTCGTGAGTCTCGAATAACATGGTTATGCTATCCAAACTTGGGTCTTGATGTAATTGTGGTAGATTGCTCATCTAATCCTATCTAGTTATTTCTCTTTGGAAGATTTTGAATGCTGTATATAACTCAACACAGTTGGGTATGTTTTGCACCAATTTGGAAGAGCAGTCTTAGCAATGTTGATTTCTAGAAGTTTTCCTCATGGCTCTACATTATTTGTAGGCTTGTTGAATGCCCTATTATATATTTAGAACGTGGTACTTAGGTTGCCCATCTGAGTGTTGGCATTGCCCAACTTTTGTTGCATGTTTAGAAAATCATTAATCAATTTTTGAACCATATTCTAGATAGAATCTAATTCAGCCTTCATGGAGTCTGTACCTTGTAAAACATCCATAATAAATGTAGTTACTTTTTAGTTATATAGGTAATTATTTTATTTCATATAATTATTTAGGTAGCTAAAACTTGGATGCATCATCTATGTCAGTAGGGGTAGCATATACAATTGATTTTGATTGTAAGATAAAACATTTTGCTTTACATGTGGTATTAGATTAAGTGCTGGGGTTCTAGTGCTGAGGTTGGGGACTCCTAGTGTCTGAATATTGAGTTATCTATCAATATATATGGCTTATTTGAATGGTAATTCTAAGGTATTGGTAGTAGGTTCCCTCTTCAAGAATATGGTAGTGATGGGGTCCAAAGAATTTTTGTACATGTCTAGTGTTAGTGTTGGTTATGGTTTGTACCTTGGGGTCAACCAATTATACATCTTCTACCATCTTGCATTAAATCATGGATGGGTTCATTGGGTTCTCTCTTCATGATAGTGAAGTGTTGATATACCAGTTTAGGATTAGTTACATACCTAAACTATGCCAAAAAATCCATCTGAAAATCTCCCTAATTAATGATGGAGTTCTCAATTAGATTTAAATACCAATCATAAGTAGCATCCATTAAAGTAAAGGGAAACAATTGACATGAAATATCTTCATCAACTACATTCATTAACCTTAAAGTGGCTTTAACAGATTTAATATGCTCTTTTATGGTCCTAGGTCCTAAAGGAGAAAAAGATGGCAAATACTTTTCAAGGTTTTGGGGTAAATTATGCATATCCCTAGGGATGACAATGGTAGATCTGACTAACCAGGGTTGTTGTTGGGCTATTGGTTGATTAGGAAATAAAGGGTTCCTTATAGGTGAAGAGTGCCTTAGTGGAGAAGGATTGTTCTGATCTATAACTTTTGGCACAATATTAGGTCTCTTATGGCTTGCTAAAGGCTGTACTAATAATCTAGCTTGGGAACTAGATCTTGTAACTCTCTTGGGTGACTCCAATGTGACTCTATGCAAGAGCTGACCTCTATTATTAGGAAGAAACTCAAGGTCCTCATTTTAGCACTAGTGAAACTATCGATGTGGGTTTTATGCACACCATAGCCATAATAAGGTAACCTCTAATGTTTTAAGATCTCTATGGAGGTGAAATCCACTTCAGGGCATGAGTTTTAGGTATTTGGTCTCTTATAAATTGTTAATGGAATAGTGGGTAGGGCATGTAGGTTGTTGACAAGGTTTTTTAGATAGAGGCATGGTTCCTAAAGGATTGGGAAAATCTATGCCAATTAGATGGGTGAATGAATTCTAATCTAGAGTGGGTAGGTATCAAAACAAACTCAAAACATGGAAAAAAGGGTAAGGTAGAAGAGAAAAAAAAACCTAATGAGTCTTAAAAATCACTTCTCTAACTAGTTTCTAAGTAGACCTATGTCTTCTCAAAACTAATACCTATCACTAGTAGAAAATACTCACCAACAACTAGATATAGCTAAAGAGTCTAAGGGGATGGGGGTATATGAAATATAATGGCCTTAGATAGAGGTTTATCCAATCAGAATAGCTGTTGCACACCTTTAATCAAGATTTTATGGATTGGGATACTGGATTATCTAAGATAGATGTGGCACACACTTAGAAGACTACACCAAGAAAACAAAAATTCACATTTAGAAATATATTTCAACACAACTTGATTTTTTTGATTAATAATCTACCAATCATTGATAGCTATTGAAAATATAAGATATGTATACTAATCAAGAGAATTAAGAATTTATTCACAACATTTAGCACACTAAAGATTAATTAAAATAAACAACCATTAAAAAATAACAATTAATAGCACAACATAGGAAAGAAATACTCAAAAACATTTTGCTTGATGACTGAAATTGGCTTCTCTACTCTGTGTTTCAAAATTTCTAATCCCTTTAGTGGGTGATAAAATAATATTTATAGATCTTGGGGATGGGTCACCTCATCCTCTAAGTTTTTTCATGATGTTTACATGAAGCGGTTAGAACATGTAGTTATGATTGTAGTTTAAAACTAATTGGGAGATATAAATAGAAAGAATTGAATTTAAAAAAGAATGGAATACATGCATGTAAAAAATAATAAGTCAATTTTATAGAGGAAGATAAAATAAGAGCCATTACAAAATTGAGGAAGCTAAAATAAGAACCATTACAAAACTAAGGGCTGCATTGGCTGGAGTGCTGCATGGGTTTTAGTTGGAGTAGAAGCTGAAGATGTGGCTCTACTAACAAAAATGCACTTCTTCAATTTGTTATCCTTATAAAATTTGTCTGCTACCTCATGCTACTATCGAATTATGTCTAAGTTAAGTAATGAAGATTGATGGAGTCTCTTTTTTTGTTTGAGGAGCCTTCCATGTTCATATTTAGTAAGTTGAAACTTAATTCTAAAGATCTCTACCTTTGTCAACTTTCTTCTTACCTTAATTAATGCTACTTCCATACTCTCCATTTCCAAGCCTTGAATTCTTCCCTTGAAATTATCTATCATCTCCTGGATAATGTTATCAAAATTGATTCTATTAATTAACTTGCCTATAAATGTTTTTACTTTAAATAACTTCAAATCATTCAAAATTTGAAGTAGTTGGGGCTCATGTGCCTAGTATTCCAGAATTATGGCTACAACCACCTTCAACTACTCCTTGGTCTCCTCATGTATAATGACTAATAGATTCAATGAATTAGATGCCTCAAATGTAGTCATTAGATCAAGGTGATTGTATAGTGAGTTACTTGTATAGGCAACTAAAATTTTGAGCCTTGTGTTATCCTAGGCTAGGGAGCTATAGAGTTGATTGGCTTGGCTCGTATGAGGTTCCAAATTAGCCTTCATAAATTCCATGGACTCTAGGGAGTGGTAAAATTTTGAGGTGGCCTCCCTTACCTTAACTTATATACTTATAAGAACATGCATAGTACTTGACTGTTCTTTTAGCTACTCAATTTAAGCCCACACTTCTTGCACTTCCTCTTTCAACTCCTAATGAGCTAATTATATCCATTTATGGATAGATAATACTATATCCTTATGTGCTTGAGCTAGGTCTAAGATATTTTCCTCATATATAGATTCTCCTTGATGCCTATTCTACCTTTTTATGAGGGAGAACATTGACTATCATTCTTTAAGGATGACACTAGCTCCTTGGTCATATTCAAGCTTCCTTTTTTTGACCCTTTGAATGGAGCCAATGGGAGGATAAAACAAGGTATTTATGGAAGGTAACTTAATTATCTTTTAATTAGGCCTTTGTGATGTTTGCTACTTTAATTCCATAGCCAAGGGTGGGATATTTCTAGGTGTATTGGAGGTTGTGACAATAACTTCCTATTTTTTCCCCCCTTTCTCTTCTCTCCTTTGCTTCTTGGTTTCCCTTGTCAATACATCCAACATGAAAGGCCATATAATCTTGGACCAGTCCACTCTTCCAATTTGAATAAGTAGATGGACTACCACAATGTGTGGATTTACCTTCCTTCCCATGCTTGTGCTAGTTATAGTGGTTTTTTTCATAAAAGTGAAAGTAGGGAGCGGAAGGGAGATTTATGTGGATTAAATGTGTAATTGGGGTGTGGCCAAAGTGGTCTAACCTTATTGGATGCTTTATTCTTTCTATGAAGTCTCACAACAATAATACCAATAGGCACAAAAGGAATGGTTATGGGAAAAGATGTAGTGGAGGTGGTGGAGGGATCAATGGAATGAGTGGATAAGGTGGAGGGGACTTATACATAGGAGATGGGTTCATCAAAATTATAAATTAAGGCTAAAGAAAAGGTAGGGAGGGCTGATGTACCTTGAATATGTAGCTCAATAGGGGTACCTTAAAGATTGAGAGCCTTTGCTTCCTCTAATTTAACCTCTTCATCTGAGTCCACTACCCAATATTGAATGGTTTCTTCATCTCCTTGTGATTGCAAGCTAGGAAGTGGCATAGGAAAGCCTATAGATACCTATGTTGTTGGGATTCCTATTGGGGTCCTTGGCTTCCTAACATAAACCAAGGGAGCCTTCCCTTGAGTAGGAGAGTCATGGGAGGAAGGGAATGTTTCTTGTGTAATGGCTACCCAAATTGATGAACATGAGACATACTAGGGGTAGTCATGGAAATTGGAGTGGTTTCAACACTTTGCCTATCCTCTTCATCAAAGTCCAAACTAATGGGGTATCCTTTGGATCCTTCTCTTCCTACACTTGATTCCAGAATCTTGGGCTCTTTCTTGACTATCTTCTGCTTCAATTGCAAAGGGGGTCCTTGAGAAGAAGAAGCTCCTTGCTCATAAGACTACCCACTACAAAAGTCTAAATGTTTCCACCCTTTAAAAAGGTGTCTTAATTTATCTAATTCCTTGGTGGAGAGGCTAGGATCTACTTGGATCATCCTTAAATGATCTTCTTATAAACCATCTATATTTACATACTCTAATACTTCCTCATCAACTATAGGATTTAAAAAGAGAAAATCATATTAGTATGGATGGGGGAAATAGGGGATGTTGTATACAAAAATGTGTTGTTGGATGTACCCGTGGGGGTCCTAATATCTATGTGGCATTTTGGGGAAACCATATCAGTTTTACTTTGTTGCAACATCACTAAGATGCTTCCTCATAGTGTATGTTATCCTACCAATGGTGATAAGCCTCCCAAAGAAGAAAGCATTCTTCTATCTCACCAAGTCTTTCTCTATGTTATTCCATATTTGGAAAGGTATCTCCTACTCTAATAGCTTAATAGGCACATACTTGGGAAGACATAGGATATCACCTTGTTTCCCCAAACCAATATGACTATGATGTCTAGATACAGGAAGTAATCACCCTTCCCAATCAAGTTCTTTGTAATGTTTCCTCCAATACATGGCATTGGGGAACCATAGATATCTTACCATATCTGGGGATACACATCCTCATATATTCTAACCATGTGCCTTTGGTAGGCATAGATGTGCATGAGTTGGTAATGGTCACATATTATATTCTTAATGAAGTCTATGGGTGGGGACAATAAATGACCTAGGTCTTTATAACATGTACCCATGACCACATCAACTAGATAGACATCATATAAAAATCTAGTATAAGGGTAGGATGTCTATTCTTATGCAAAATTTGTTGCCTTAGCATATAAGCAACATCGTTTGATATGATCATATAGAGCAAGGGCACCTAATCTAGATCTACAAAATGAATGTTGGGCATACCATATAATTTATTTATCAAAGCCATACCTTTATGTATGCCATCTTGAATTTATTGATCAACAATGATCTACTTGGCTTCTTATCTTTCCACATCATGGTTTCCTTAGGCAACAACCACAATTATAGTTCTCCTTGGAGGGTCATTTCCTTTTCAAATTACACTAGGGTGTGCTTGTCAAAGTAGACATCTGCTATGGTGAGTAATAAATAACTTTTAAAATTGTGTCAAGAGATACACGTGACCACTATATCATCATGATAATGAAAAAAACATGTATCCAATTATATCTTGCTTGCAAAAAATAAATCATTGAGAAGGTCAATGCACAACATAACCTATGGTTTGGTGGTAGTAAAATGCAACCTTTGGATTTTGTAAGCTAGTAATTCTCTAAAAAACAACTTATTTTATAAAATTATTTCATCATCCACTAAAAAATCATCCATTGAATCAATAATATCCCAAAGCTATGAGTAATTTTGATATTTGTTCTCAAATACCTGTGTCAAATATAATGTCCTTAAACTCTATGGAATCCTTAATTGAGAATGAAAAGGGAGGATTAGTTCCCCATGATAACCTTGATGATGATGTTATGGCTAAGCATTCCTAATTTCTTTATTCAATATGCTACATGCTACGTATACCCATAAACCAATATGATTGACTTAGCTTTAACTTACTTATAGTCTATTGCATGCTCTTTCAAAATAGAAACTAGGGATCTTATGTGATGCTATGAGACAAGGATACTTTGATCACAAGATATATTGAGTGAAAATAATGACTCTAATGGTTTCATATCACCTATATAATATCTTGTATTAAATACCAGTTTGTTTGACATAAATTTCAATGTTTACTTGACCCTTTCAATTCAAATTTGTTAGCTAAGGTTGGTATGGGTCTTTACTAATTTTAATAGGAAAAATTTTACTAAGTTTGGATAAAAGTGACACATGGTTAAAAGTGAAAGTACTCAAATTAATATCGAGGAGAATATGTTTGGGTCAATGATGATGGACTATTTATTTTAGGGAAATTGTTTTAGACAAAATATTTGTGATAATTTCTCCAAGGAAATATATCATCATGGTGAAGGATTAAAAACACTAATTCCAAAGGGTTTATTTTAATATTTAAAGGACCTTTTCAATTTCCCCAAAGGTTAATCTTGATCTGGAGGGTCCACTTCATAGGGCACTTTGGTCCATGACACAAGTCTCAAAGGGTATACTTCAAAATCCTCAAAGGGTACTTTTGATATCCCAAAGGGGTATTTCCATATGATTATGGGGGTTGTTCAAAAGTTATGAATGGTATGTGACTTTAAATTGGAGGGTAGATTTCCTTTAGGTACCATGTTCAAAGGAAATTGGGATGAGGATAGAAGTTTTGAGATAAAAGGTTCCAAAGGGTAAGTGGCCACACTAAAGGGCACTTTGGCATAAGTCTAGAGGGTATGTCTAGGGGGTGAGTGAAGGGTAGGTTCAAGATTTACAAAAATGAAGACTCATTTGGAATAATTTCTTTGAAGATTTTATATTAGACAAAAATTCCCCAAAAAAAATTTCTAAATAAATGACTAAAGGGTTCCAAAATGGAAGTTCTAAAGGAATACCTTGAAGGGTAATTTTGAATGTTCTATAATGCTAAATGGTACTTTTTAAAATACCCAAAGGGTATGTGCCATACAATACAAGGTCAAAGGGGAGTGGAAAGGTCAAATATGAAAAGGCTGAAGGTCTAACTAGGAGGGTCCTAAAGGATCTATGGGAAAGACTTTGAAGGATCAACTTTATGGTAATGAGTGTCTAAAGGGTCTAATTTATAGAGGCTAAAAGGACTAGTTTGATTTCCCAAAGGGCATTACCATATATTTATGGGTCACTTCTAAAATATTTTAGGGTAGGCTAATAAAGTGGGAAGGATTTGTGCATTGGGCATGAAGAGTGAAAATTATTTCAGATGAAATGTCTAAAGGATTTGGCTAAGAAGGGAAAAGAGGAGACAAAATCCAAAAGGTAAAATTTTGAAGGTACTTCATTTCTGATGGAAATCTAAAGGGTCTACTTTGTGAGATATTTTTCCATGACAAAGTCTCTAAAAATATACTTCAAAAAGCCAAAAAGGAACATATAAGTCCATAAAGATATACAGTGTCAATGCTACCACACCAAAATCAAGACCATAATAAAAAAGGTGGGTTCCCATTTCCTTTGGAAAGAGGGGATGTTGGGTGCAACAGATTGCCTCGTAAGTTTGATCTAAGAAGCACAAGATTTGTTAGAGGTTATCAATCCACACTTTTAAATAGTCAAGTTCTAAAAATGAAAGATAAATTACTTGCATAAATAATAGAATATACTAAAATCAAATACAAGAAGTGCTTAAAAGAGATGAATTTACCTAATTATAGAAATAAAATATTGGATATTAATTCTAAATAAATTAGATGTGGTTCAAAAAATAGGGTGATCCTCTATGACTATGCAAAAGGGCAGAAAGTGGGCTTTGGTTAGGGTCTGATAGATGCAATTATCTTGCTATTAGAATTGACACATAGTGATCATCAATAGTTAGGGGATTACTTGCTACTGGAATTGACACATAGTGACCATCAATAGCTAGGGGTAAACCATCAATGATTAGGTGATCATCGATGGTTGGGTGACCATTAGTGGTTAGGGGAAAACTATTAGTGGTTAGGTAACCATCAATGGTTACTATGATATTTGTCTTAGGTTAACAAGTTTTGGTTGGGCAAGGTTGCAAAAGGACATGACAAAGAAGCTAAGTCATGACTCTTGACAAGAGACAAATACCTAGCTTTTATTGGTCTGAAGAAATTGAGGGTGGATGAAAACTTATTTTAGTGCCTAGATCAATTCTTGTAGAGTGACGGTACCTTGGGTTGTGAATTGCTACACTTTTAAACTCTATCTTGGTTGCTAGTTTGTTGGAAGCTTTCTTGGATTCATTAGAAGAAGAATACATACATAAGAAGCTATAACACAAGAAGTTATTGATGGTTTTGATCTCCCCTCTTCACCTCCTCCTCTTCTCTTTATATAGGAAAAGGAGAGTGGTGAAATAAGAGGTTAAAGAAGGTGTTTAACAAGACATCTAATTTTTGATTTAACATGCATTGATCATGCACATAGATCAAATAACTAAAAATAAAAAATCAAGTTGTAGTTAAGTGGTAGTTAACCCTTGAGGTGGTTAAAGGTTAATTGTTAGCAACCAAGGCTAATTGTCAGTGGTTAGGGCTTAACCATCAGTGTTTAAGAGGGCAAAGGTAAAATTCATAGGTTTAGTCATTCTAACTTAGGTTTGGTGGTTGAAAATTTGTGAAATGGTCCCAAGGGGGTCTAAGGGTGATCTAAGGGTTAACATGAAATTTAAAACCATTGTGTATGGTTTTCCTGTGTCTTTACTAAGCTAGGGTCATCTTACTTGTAGGTGATAATATCTAAGTGTTATCATTTCATAATATATATATTTTTGATCTTTCATATTAATTACAAATGTCTTTTTAACATTTCTATCTTACATAGTGTACATGAAAATGTTATTTTCTAAAATATGATCATATGACATATGTATACCTTAAACTAACCTTTCTAATTCTATGTTCACTGATGTTGTTTACTTGTACACAATATATTATGACTTGTATATTATGTTTTCCCTTGGCCTTTGTGTGAAATTATTATATTGATGCATCTTGATGAGATCTTATGTGGTGTGTGTGACATTTGGACATATCCTTATTTTATCCATTGGCCTTATATGTGTGTGAAATTTGAACAGTTTCCATGTTTTTGACATTATTCATGTCTATGTGTCTTCTTTAGGACATTTTGACATGTCTTTTATTTTATCTCTAGGCCCATATATGTTTGCATTTTTATCATTTATGCTTGTTGTGCATGTGCTTATTAAACTTGATGAGTTTGATAAGTCATATGATCCATATCATGCACATACTAACATACCAACCTAATAATTATATGAGATTTAGTGATATATAATGTAGACCTTACCTCTTAAATTCTATGAAAACTCAAATCTTACTATGTTAACACACTTTTATATATGCTACAATTTTTAATGATAACATCTTTACTATGCATGCTATAAATTAAATTTTATTTTGATATGAGTGACTTTCAAGAGAAATCCATCACATCAAAAGGGGGAATTTTAGTGGGATTATCATGCATGATATGGGATAGTTTCAAATTAAAAAAATTTAATTATTGGCACAATCATAGTTTCAAAGTTATAAATATTTTAAAATTAAGTTATTTAGCATAATAAAAAATTCAAAGTTATAAAATGTTAAAAAAATTAGTTGGTTTTTTTTTCCATTACATACGCACTCCCATTTCAGTTTCAAGGAAAAAATTCACATAATTTTCAATTTTTCAAATAAAAGTTTTTAATGATCATTCACATACAATTTCAAATTCTATAATTATAATAGGAACATGAAAAAATTCATGCCAATTTTATTTTATTTTTATAGGTATGGAAATGGTAGGATCATGGTAATACTCTAATCTATAGTAATCATGCTTCTACAAAATCAAAATATACTAGACTATACCAGAATATTATAATTGAATCTACAAGCCATTTGTAATGGTTGATTCAATTTAGGTGCATAGTGCATGACTTGGGGTTAATTATGTACTCCAACATTAAGTGTGTAAATCCATTAGGATTTCAATCCATTTTTCATTTTGGGGTTACAAAGATCAGTAGAGATAATTTGAGGTTTACTATCCTTTAATGAGTGTTATTTCATTTCAAAAGATAAAATTTAAGTTAAGATTTGATTACCCCCAATTTTATCCACTAGTTTAGCTAAGGGACCATCTTCTCAAAGTGATTCATGTAATGCACTCATTAAATAATGCTTATAGGAAGCATTATCACCAAGAAAATCCATAAAAAATAATATTGATTTCACACATATAGGTATATTAATTCCATATTCTCATTTCAATTTTAAAATTATTCAAATACGAGAAAATTTTAAATTTAGAAAAGTTATTTCCAATCAAATTTTTTTCAAAGTTCAAGTAAGGTTAAAAAAATTAAAATTAAAATTTTCAAGTTTTAGGTTTCAAAGGAATGAAATATCTACATGTGTTTTTAGGGTTTTCCAAAATTTATGATGCTTTTCATGATTGAATTATATAGCTCAAAGATAAAGTGTATTTGACACACTAAGATATAACTTTAATTTATTATATTAATTTCATTTCTAGACTAAAGGGGGTGAAAATGTAGTAATCTAAATCTAGTCACAAATACTTGGACATGGTTATTTTACCCATTTTTATCCTTATTTAACTTGTGGACTTAATTTACAACTATTTTATTAATTTGACTTATCATAAACCTTAGATATGATGCATTTTATCTTGTAATCATCATTAATTTCACATAAAAATGTTATGACTATTGAAAACAACTCTATGAATATGTATGCCTCAATCTAGACTCAAATCCCAACATGTTTCCTTAGGGAATAAAATTGATCGATAGGGACAATAATGACATTTGATCTTGTCCCTATTTGAGGATTCTATCTTTATCCTCCCAATGATCATATTTTGTAATGAAACCCTGCCTAAGGTTGTTATCACTATTTTTAGGCTTCCTAGTGTGTTTTCATCTTCATGGAATTACTATAGCTACACATTTAGATAACTTATTACAAAACTAGAAATTTTAATTCACAAGTCATATTGACACAAGTGTACATTAAAATAAAAAGTTACCTATTATTCCTAAATAAGGTTTCAATCACTTCAAGTAGTTCTTAACCAAGTTTCAAGCTATTTTTATGCAGCCCTAATCACACATGATCAATTATTCAAACTTATTTTAAATGCATTCATATATTCATAGCAGGATAATTTCATAAAGCACATAGGTGTCGAATTTTATCACAACTCCAATTGCTAACACCTTTTTAATATTTCATATTAATTTATCTCCTTGTGGTACATAGTTAGCATTTTTAGCTTTAAGAAGGCACACAATAGGTCTCAACATTATAATAAATATGAAATCAATGCAAGAAGACCTAATTTTCACTATTACACTTGACTATTCCAAGAGTTCCATTTTTATTTGAAAAGACAAGATTGACCAATAGGGATAATAGTAGTAGTCACTCCTTTCCTCTACTAGGAATTCCTATTCTGGAGGGAACTTAGGCTTAGCTTATGTAAGGGTTTTAAGTTTTATACATTCTATCTAATCCTACATTCTATTTTTTAGTTTAATCAACTGATGACTCAAAAATATATGTTCATCTCTTTTTTTATAGAGTTTATCCTTTTTTATTTCTATTTTGATTTATATATTTCAGTAAATTATCTTTAGTTTGTTGTTTAAAACTATATTTACAACACCCTACTTTATTATATTTTATTTATGAGAATTAAGTTTAATTATGATATTAATTTAGATTCATCATAAATAACATATTACATTTTCATAAAAACATACATCTCAATAAAGAATAAGTAATTCCAATGGAATGTACTCAAATAATTTTGAAAATAATACATATGACCTATTGGACACATTTTCACAACCAACTTCTAAGGATTGAAAGGATAATGACTTGGCCAAAATCACTCACCCTTTCTCATGCTACCATAGTAACTATTAACTATTTTTACCACAAGACAAAATGGGTCAACCCCCTATAGTCAAAATATTGTATAGGGGATTTTTATAATGTCATAGGGTATGTTGTAGATCATTTAATGTCATTTCATATGTCATTCTAGCTTTGGTCATAGTCTAGCTTAGTCCTTGTGTCATATGGTGTCTTAGGAGTCATTTTAGAGTCATATATGCAAGTGGTAGGTTTTCATGGTGTTTGATCAATTTCAAGAACAAGTCCAAGAAAGCCTAGTTTACAGTTAGGAAACATTTCAACTTTTAGCTAAGTGCTAGAATTGTTCTTGGGTATTCAGGTTTTGTGACTTTGAAAAAAATCCCAAAGGAAGTTATCTACAAGCATAAGTTATGAAGGCATAATTATATTAGATAAAGTATCCTAGGTATTTGGATAAGTGTTATAGTTATTTTAGATAAATTATGTACAATAAAAGTATAAGGAAAAATTCTTTCAAGGAAATTGTCCCAAAGGAAAAAGCTAAGTCTATTTTTTTTGGACATTTTGTCTAGTACAAAAGGCCCATAGACATAATTATTTCAAATAAAATATCCAAAACAAAAAATCCTTATAAAAATACCAAATATATTTCTATTAGGTAAAATTTCCATAATAATATTCCCAATGCAAATCTATAATTGAATTAAATGGTTTCAAATAAATTATTTGTCCAAGCCTTCAAAATTGATCCAAGAAAGATATCATGGTGTTAATAAGCTTTTAGGGATATGGAATAAATTGATAAAATCTTAGAAACTCATCAGGATCTTGAAAGATTGAATCAAAATGACTTGGGCAAGTTTAAGGACCAGACCATCATCAAGATGTCATGAAGAACTAGACTGGACAATATATTTGTACATTTTATAAATGAGCTCAGGAACCCTTATGTGACCATAAGACCATGCACAATAAATTTACTTATTACTAAGATCATTCTCTATAAGTTTCATATCTTGATGATTCTTCTATCTCAAGATCTAAGTGATCAAATTTTAGCTTGCTGAGTCTAAGGGGCCATACCATCCTGTACATCACATGGAAAAACATTAGTTAGATTGTTTGTACATTTAATAAATGTACCTCAAAAATAATCACAAGCTAAAAGGATGAATTAGCATAAATTTTTTCATGCCAAGAACATGCTCTACAAGCTTCATGTATGTGCAATTTTTTTAACTCAAGTTATGGAGTTTCAAAGCTAGTTGCGTAGAGCAAGACATTTGTGCAAGTGTAAAATTCAAGCTTCAGAAAATATATATATATAGGTTCAAATGATCAATGAAAGGCACATGGATGTCATGCAAAACACATAGGTCAGATCACTTGAACATTTTATTAACACACTTAGAAAGCTCCCAGAACTAGTGGAGAAAGTGGGCATAATCCTTTTAGCATCAAGAACATCTCCTATAAATTAGGTGCCTACATGACCATTTCACTTATAGATTCAAGCCTTCAAATTTGGTCAAAAAATGGAAGACATTCAAGTAGATGTCAAATTTAAGCTATAACAAAAACCATTAGGGTCTTAAATTTAATGGTTATGTAGACTTCAATTATAGTCTTGTGGATGTCAAATGATGGTCATGTGGACATCAAAATAAATCCTGATAATGATCTGTTGGAGATTAAATTTGATGGTCATGTAGATGTCAATGACAATCACATAGACATAAAATTATGGGTGTATAGACATCAATTTTAAGCTTATGAGTTATCTATTAGATTTAAAATAGTGGGTCCCAATATATCTAATGGTTGGTGCATAATCATACTAAGCAAATCAATGACACATGAGCAAGTCAAAAGGTTAAGGAGCTTAGAGGCCACCACATGGCGTAAGCATGTGAAACAATAGATTAAGAATAGGATATCAAGATCAACACATGATTAACAAGTGGCATGAGCACATTTAAGATGATATAATATCAATGGAGTGTGTTCAATCATGAAAATCAAGATCAATGAAGTGAGCAAGGTCAAATAGTTAAGATCTGATAGCAAGGATCTATGAGGACAATGGGAGTAAAGACATCTAGGAACATTTTGATTAGTTTAAGTTAGTTTTTTATGATAAATTCAAACCAAAGAAGTAGTTTTTGACCAAGGAAAACAAGGTCTTATAGGGTCATCCTGCCACTATTAAATCTCATTTGAATGCCATGGATCGGGCATAGCCATGAAACCAAGGTGATTAAGAGCATAAAGGGATGCCATTAAAGATAAATATGGAACTATGGTTTGAAATTTTGTATGATGTAGGGTTATTTCTATGACTATGTTCACCATTTTTAAATAGGATCCATGCATATGGTGAATCCTTAGTTCTTACAGAGATAGAGTGGATATTTTTAGACCTAGTGGGAACCCAAAACAAAGATATGTGGTCTGTAGGTCCTCATCAACATAATGATTATAGTAAAACCAATAGTTTGAGATTGGTTTTTCATCGATAATGGACCTATGAACATGGGGATGAGTTTGAGCATGATCCAATTTAGACAAGAATTAACATTTAAAAGGATGCCACGAAGGTATAACATAGACTCCAATGGCTTCATCATAAGAACCAACTATATGAAAGGGACCCTTCTCTCCACTTTGGCATGGCATAAAAAAATAGTTATGAGTAGTTAACAACAATATAAAATTTTAGCAGATGGATCTAATTGTATTAACTACATTGATGTTAGAAAATAGCTCAAAATAACTTAATCCCACCATTGTAACCATCAGGGATCATTGATGAAGGAATGATGTAACTATGCAATAGATTGAAGTGACCTAGATCAATCAAGAATCTTTAATGAGCATAATTTTAGAATAAATTGTAACTATAATTGAAATGCAGTTAAATTCATTTGACTCCCCTTTGGACTTCTCTTTTCCCACTTCTCTCTTGAATGCTATAAGTAGATGCCATATTGGCCCTAGTAATCTATTTCCACTCTAGGTATGGTGAATCCCTACTATAATGATGTCATATTTTGCTTTTAAACATTAATGGAAATCTAATTTTGAGTTCTTGAACAATTTTTAAAGTGTGTAAGTGATGTATGGTGATGCAAAGTGATAACAATCTATCCTTTCTTCCCTTATCCTTTCATGTTTGTGCAAGAGTTCCTATTTTAACAAGTCATATGAATTGTTGTCAAGTGTATAATCCTATCTTTTAAGCGTAAAATGAGCCTTAGTGTCTTCAACTAGCCAATGGTTCACTTACCTTGGATATCTCTCAGGCATCTCACCTCCATATTGAAATACTCATATTAGAATCCATAGGACTTGGAAGTTAGTTTGTGTGCCTTGTTTCTTAGTGGAGGAAATTATGATGGTTAGAAGGAAGACATCTTGGTGTATCAACCCCTTATATTAGGTTCACTTCATGTAGATTCTATCTCTTTTCCCCATAATAAACTAGTTATGTAGGTGTGAGAATTATAAGATACATTCAGGGAGATAACCCTTAAATCTAGAGGCACACTTCAATTATAGGTTACATACCTAGAAGTGTTCCCATGTTACCCAAATATGGAAGAGGCTTGAACAACCTCTTATAGGGTACAAGATTTGGTGATAAAATTTTTGGCATGCTTGATGGGACTTAGGTCCAAGAGAGTGGAAATATTATTGGTGTGTCTTTCCTCTAATCAACTTTTGGAAGCAAGAAATCTAGCACCAATGATAACTCCAAACAATAACTTATGGTTGTAAGAAGCCTAGGTATATCTCATTGAAGTTTTAATCAATTTTTTTTACATTTCCTTTGATACATGAGGTTAACATGAATAACTATGGTGAATATCCCTATAATAGACCTCCTTATTAGCCTTGATATGAACTAGAGTATACTCCCTAATAGTCCTATCAAAATTGCTATCAATCCTATGAGCCATTTAAGCCCTATAATCCTCCATTTTCCCATCATATAGACATCATGTTATTGGACTACCCTACGAGGAAGGATACCAAGATAGATATCAATAAATACCTCCTTATCAGTCCCAATATGATCCCTATCAACCATAACACGATGCCTATAAACCTCAAGAGTAATCCTATGAGTCTTACCATGAGGAATCAAATGTTTACATGTATTTTACATAAAGGTATTACAAGGCAAGATGTAGATTCCTATAGGCTAGAATTCAACAAAATGAAACTGGTCCTAATTCTCATCATTACCCTCTATTTTTTCCATCTTATATCAAGTCCTTATTAGCATCCATACCATAGTTACTAGTTATTGAAGATGAAATGATAACATGGGATGATGAGTATGATGTGCTCCTTGATCATCTCATGGAATGGTTGAGAGGTACTACCCAAAATTATATGCATAAGTTGGAGACATTTAAAGAACTAGAAGGAACTCAATGGGAGGTTAAAGAATAAATGGACTTGGAAAAGAAGTGAATTCAATGCTCAATAGATAGGTTAGGTATGTGGGAGGATAAAGAGATCAAAAATGAACATGATACTATTGAATAAACTCAAGGAGACTATTATCAAGATGCAACTCCTACTCATGTAGATGTTTATTCTTCTAATCAACCCAAGAGATCACTTCCCTATGAGCTCACCAGTGCATTACTCTTTCCTAAATCCAATAATAACCCCTCTCCTACCAATCACACTCCATCTACAATTCATAAAACCTTCAGTAAACCTCATATTCCATCTCCTTTACATGATCCTATTCATCAACCTTCCACCTTACCCTTTCTTGAAGAAGATCCCATCTTGAGAGAAGTAAGTGAAGAGGAGAAAATCCAAGCCAAGGCTAACTAAGAGGATGTCATGAGTGACTATGAGGATGAAATCACCATAGGGACTCCCCTTGGTGACCAAAAGTGTAGCATTTCCTTCTTAGATGAAAATGAACATATTGAAGATCATATTGCAACTGCCCATGATGAATGTGGCCAAGACTTAAAGAGAGAGGAATTTGAAGAAGATTCCATGTCTAATCATGAAGTTATGGATGACCATCTCAAGCATGAAGTGGAGTTTACTATCAAGGAATAAGGTCAAGTCACTCCTCAAGAAGTTTAAATCCTAAGAGAGTCTCATGAGACCAATATAGATGAAATGGATCTTGAAGATGACACTCATGAGGTGGATGAAAATGACTTGTGAAAAAAGTTTGATTTCATATGTCATGAATTTGATCAGCTCCATAAGGTTACTCCTCCTCTCAATAAGTATACATTTGATTTGGATAATGCCTCTAACAAGCATGTGGATGTTTGTTTCAATAAACATAGAGAAAGGTCTCATGTTGTGAATGAAGAGGAACTATGGAAAAAGCTCAAATCCATATGTAAAGTGTTTGGCAAGTTAGGTAAGTCCATTTTTTCTCCAAGAGATTTTGCATCTAATAACAAGGTTGATAATGATATTAATGATCATGTTGATAAGTATTCCATCAAGAATAAATATGAAGTTCATTCTGTTGATCAAGAATGTACTGCCATAAAACAATATGATGATATTAGTATCTAAAAGATTATAGACATAGAAAGTGAGGGCAAGGTGGAAGTTGTTACACCTCAAGAATAGTTAAGAGACCCACTTGATATTGAACCATATTTAAAGGTATTATATCATGAAGGAGAAGAGTTTGATTCTTTCAAACATCAAGTACACTATTTCAAAGAGAAAAACAAGGCTGAGAGTACTGTCATATTTTTAAGCTTGTATATTAAGGGGAAAGTTCATGATGAGGTGAAGGAGTCTTCCATGGAGGAGAATGACCATGATTGGGAAAACTATGCAAAGCTCCATAATGAGATTGAATAACTTGTAGCTTAATAGAATAGAGGACACTATGGAAACCAGAAAGGAAAGCCTTGTTCAACCACCATTGGAGGTCATAGCTCAGGAACCATAGGAGAAAGTTGAGGCTATTTAGATTTAAGAAGAGTTCATTTCCATAGCTAGCTTTTTTTGAGCTACTTGGTTCTCATTGAACATCATGCCAATGAGGTTGGAAAACATCATGAAAAAGATGGAGGAATCAATGTCAAAGATCAAAAGGCTACATGTCTCATTCAACCCTTCATGTCATAAAGTAAAAGATTTTTCAAACTTCCCCTTTGATCTCAAAAGAAGTTTTCATCTCAGGTTAGTTAGTACTTTAGTTAGTTTCTTTATGTGTGTGTTTCCTTTCTTGTTGTGTTATGTTACATAAGTGATCATGAAGCACAAGCATGTTTTTCCTTAGTTTCTTGTATTATGTGTTGCTTCTTGTTGGTTTTCTTATGTTTTATGTGTTATTTAAGGAAATTTGTATGTCAAACCTACTATACATGTGACTCCATGTCCCAATGGACATGATTAGGCAATTGGTCATGGCATAGTAATCATGTCACCCTTGGGAACTCACCAAGAATGTTGACCATTTTTACCATAGGCCAAAATGGGTCAACCCCCTATAGTCAAAATATTATATAGGGGATTTTTATAATGTCATAGGGTATGTTATAGATAATTTGATGTCATTTCATATGTCATGATAGATTTGTTCATATCCTAGCTTAGTCCTTGTGGCATTTGGTGTCTTAGGGGTCATTTTAGAGTCATATATATAAGTGGCAAGTTTTCATGGTGTCTAAGCAGTTGCAAGAAAAGGTCCAGAAAAGCCTAGTTTACACTTAAGAAATATTTTAACTTTTGGCTAAGTGCTAGAATTATTATTGGATGTTTGGGTTTCATGTCTTTGAAAAAAATCCCAAAGGAATTTTTCTGCAAGCATAAGTTCTAAAGGCATAATTAACTCATAGAAATTATCTCAGGTATTTAGCTAAGTGTTAGAGTTATTTTGAACAAATTTTCCATAACAAAATTACAAGGTAGAATTATTTTAGGGAAATTGTCTCAAAGGTGAAATCTAAGTCTATTTTCTTTTGGACATTTTATCTAGTATAAAAGGCCCACAAACATAATTCTTTCAAAGAAAATGTACAAAATAAAAGGTCCTTATCAAAAGCCTAAAGATATTTCCATCAAGAAAAATGTTTTTAGAAATATGCTTGATGCAAAGCTTTAATGGAATTAAATGGTTTCAAATAAATTATTTGTCTAAACATTCAAAATTAATCCAAGTAGGATCTCACAGTGTTCATAAGCTCATAGGGACATGGACCAAATTAACAAAATCTCATAAAATCATTAGGATCTTGAAAGATTGAATCAAAATTACTTGGGCCTTGCATGACCATCAAAGCATACATGATAAATATCCTTAGTATCAAGATCATTATCTACAAGTTTCATATCTCAATGAGTCTTATATATTAAGATCTAATCCTTTAAAGTTTAGCTTTTTGAGTCTAAGGGGCCAGGTGATCTTGCATGTCACATAGAAACACACTGCTCAACTTGTTTGTGCATTTGATAAAAGAACCTTAGAAAACCTTGAGAGCCAAAATGATATAGATCCATAGATTTCTTCATGCCAGGAACATGCTCTACAAGTTTGATGTCCATGTGAGCTTCTTAGCTCAAGTTGTGGAGTTTTAAAGTTGGTCATGTAGAGTAAGATGTTCACACAAGTGTCAAATTTAAGCCTTGACAAATAACTATTTAGTTTTAAATGATTAATGATAGGCACACAAAAATCATGTAAAACACATAGGTTATCTCACTTAAACATTTTTTAAACACACTTAGAAAGCTCTCAAAACTAGTGGATCAATTGGGCACAATATTTTTAGCATCAAGAATATATCCTGTGAATTTGGTGCATCAATGACCCTTTCACTTCTAGATCTAAGCCTTTAAAGTTGGTTAAAAAATGGGAGACATTTGTGTAGACATTGACTTTAAGATATGTCAAAAACCATTAGGGTATTAAATTTGAAAATTGCATAGATGTCAATGATGGTCACATAGACATCAAATGATGGTCACATAGACATCAAAATAATTCCCAATAATGATCTGTTGGATCATAAATTTGATAGTTGCATGATTGTCAATGATGGTCATGTAGATATCAAATAATGAGTGTGTGGACATCAATTCTAAGCTCATGAGTTAGCCATTGTATTTAAAATAGTGGGTCCCAATAGATCTAAGGTTTGGAACCTAATAATACCAAGTATATCAATATCACATGAGCAAGTTAAAAGGTTAAGGATCTTAGAGGCCACTACGTGGCATAAGTTTGTGAAGCAGTAGGCTAACAATAGGATCCTGAGATCAACATATGATTGAAAAGTGGCATGAACATGTTCAAGCTAATAGAAGATAAATAGAGCATGTTTAATCATAGAAATAAAAATTAATAGAGTAAGGTCAAAGAGAAAATATATGATAGCAAGGATCTACAAGGCCAATGGGAGTAAAGATAGCTAGGAGAATTTTGATTGGTTCAAGTCATTTTTTGATAGACAAAGTTGAACCAAAGGAGTAGTTTTTGACCAAGGAAAATAAGGTCTTATAGGGTCATCTTACCACCATTAAAGCTCATTCAAACACCATGAAGTAGGCATAGCCATGTAACCAAGGTGATTAAAAATATAAAGGGACACCATTAAAGCTAAATATGGACCTCTAGTTCAACATTTTATATCATGCAAGGTTATTTATGTGACTATTTTTGGAATTTTTAAAGAGGATCCATACATATTGTGAATCCTCAATTCTTATAGATTTCTTGAATAATTTTCTAAGTGTGCAATTGATGTATGGTGATGCAAAGTGATAATTCTCTATTTTTTATTCCATTATCCTTTCATGTCTGTGCAATATTTATTGTTTTAATAGGTCATATGAAGTGTTGTTAAGTGTATGAGCTTGTCTTTTAAGTGTACAATGAGCCTTAGTGTCTACAACTAGCCTATGGTTTACTTACCTTGGATAGCTCTCATGCATTTCACCTCCATAGTAAAATACTCATTTTAGAATCCATAGGACTTAGAAGTTAGTTTGTGTGACTTGTTTCTTAGTTTAAGAAAGTATGATGGTCATATGGAAAACATTTTAGTGTATCACTCCCTTATATTAGGTTCATTTCATATAACTTCTAACTCTTTTCCCCATAAGAAACTAGCTAAGTAGGTGTGAACATTTCAAGATAAATTCAAGGAGCTAGCCCTTAAATCTAGAGGCTCACTTCCATTATAAGTCACCCACATACTTGAAAATGTTCCCATGTTGCCCAAATCTAGAAGAGGCTTGAACACCCTCTTCTAAGGTGCAAGATTTGGTGACAACCGTAACCTAACCCTATGTGGGAATCATAACTCTACATTTAAAAACAAAAATAATAATATTAAAAATAAATAAAAATCTAAATGGGACAAACATATTCTCAAGTAAGCCTTCTATGGTCAAAAAAAGAAATGGCCTTAGGCACACAAATAAGATAATGATGACAATTCAAAAGGTTTTTCCAATCCGTAACAAGTTTTTAAAATTTCAAGGAGGTAACAAGGGATTTTTTTTAAATACAAATATTAAATAAGGTGTCAAAAGACTTCTTACTTGAAGTTATCCATTTATTATCACATACCATTCCTCTAAGACTTATCTCCCAACTAGCCTCCATATGATAAGGTCTCTATATACACATAATATTTTTAAATTTTATCAATTAATGATGATTTATCTCTTGTAAGAACCCATATAATATCAATCCCTCTGAGTGTATACCTTTAAGGGTGCAATGTGAAAAGGGTTGGTAGACCTTTGGTGCTTTGAAGGATTGTTGGCCCCTATACCATTACCTAAAACCAATACAAACTACTCTTGTCCAATTCCATAAGCATTAAAAAATTGATTATACACTCTCCCAAGTAATTCACCATACATAATATCCCCTACCTAAGTAAAACCCCCTTTTACCACTTTTCCTACTATGTCGACTGAATTGACCCCATTAGGAATTTAACACACATTATGGAATTTTATCAGCCCAAGATGATGTAGTTTGAGGCCTAATGGCTCTATTTCCTGCCTAAAAAATTTGACCCAAATGAATTCTTTAGATAAACTATCAAGATATTTTAGGTTCAATATGTGCTTATAAATACCCCCTTAATTTCATTTCCAAAGAGAGGATTTTTCAATTTTTCATTATTACTACTCACAAATATACTTATATAATCAATAAGAGGTTTCATTACTTAGTTTTTTACCTTGAATAAGTAGCACTTCTCTTATGGAGGTCTTAGATGCATAGGAGAAATATTATATCCTAGATCTAATTTATCCTTATTATATTTACAAGCCACAAAAACCTCTTGCAAAGCACCATTGGAAAAGGGAGAGAATAAGGCACAATGGGTTCACTTCAACAAGGTAAGTATATTCCTAACCCTTCATATTTTAATAAGTAGATATCATAGAACTAATGGATTGAATTATAATTCTCCTTGATTAAATTATTTCTATGTTATACTAGATAGAATTGTCTTTACATGTTTATTTATATTATCTTCCCCATTTTGTGCCATAAGATTTAGTGAGAAATAAATTAGCTTGTATATTCATTTAATATATTATATTTCATGTTTATTTATTAGATTAACTTGACTATTATTATTAAAATCATAAGACTTATCTAGGGTTATCAAAAAATGGCATTTGACTAGAGGCATTAAAAACCTCTCCTTTGCCATTGTGTGAAAAGAGATCCCTTAGTGTAGGTTTATCAGATCCATTACTGGTCATGACCCCAATATAAAAAAGTATTACTAAGAGGATAGTTAATTGATTACTTTATTTGAACTTGGATATTAATGAGTAGGATAAGTTGTAGATATATATTATTTCACTTTTATATATTATAGTTAACCCGACATGAATCTAACCCTTTTAGATTTTTAATTTTTCTTTATAGACAACTGGATTGATCCTATTGACCTAGTTTAACATTCTATGTGCAAGTTTCCATACTCTACCGACCTTGTCAACTTATTTTGGATTTGTGTGTAGGTTTTTTTATAGCTTAATTGACCGTATTGAATTATTTTAGCTCTATGTAAATGTTTCAACAACTTCATCGACCTTGCCAACCTAGTTCGATAATCTTTTATAGGTTTTCCAAACAAAGCAAGATTATTAACCTAGTTTGGCCCTCTATGTGCAATATTTCTAGTTTTAGAAAACTAGATAAATCTAATTATTATAGTTCCCTTTTATCCTTTTTGTATTTAACTAAATTGATCTAATCAATTCTTTTATTTCCTACTTTTTTTTATTTTATAAATACATTGATTTGATCAACATAATTTTATTTTTATGTTATTTACCAATTTAATCTATACTTCATCAATGGGCTCGACTCTATTTAAATATTGTCTTCTTTCATAGGTTCAAATTTTCACTTGGATGACACAGTTCAAAATAATAACTCAATATCCTTATAAAAAATACTAAAATGACCTATTCAACTCTATTTTATCTTCCAATTTCACTCTAACTAGACCAATACTATCTCTTTATCAATTTTTAATTAAATCTATTTTCACAATCTTTTTCAAAATCTAAATTTTTGTAATTTTTTTACCAATTTTTCATCTCTATGAAATTATACCTTTATATTTAACTAAGTTGAACAATTTTATCATACCAACTTAGTTTTATATCTACTTTCTACCCAAAAATTAAGTTAACTTACTTGAATGCGTTTATTTTAGCCTAGCTTTGCAATAGATTGAGTTGATCAGATTGACTCTATTCTATTCTATTTATTCAACTTGGTCAACCATCTCAACTTTGTTCTTTTTATTTTAATTCCTAGTTCAAGAAAAGGGAATAAACATACATTCATATATATTAAACTTACTTTACTTTTTAGTATGTTGCATGTTTATTTAATTTCTAAATTAGCTTTTGACACTTTGATTTTCTCTCTTATTTTTAACTTTGTTTGGATTTCCCTAGAAATTATGTAACTATAGGTTTAAAGTTAATTAGCTACTATCATAAAGGGATACTCAATACTCTATTTAAAATCCTTGTCTATTATTTACAGATATCAAGGCATGAAGGGATTTCCTCAATACTCATGGTCATAGTACAAAGCTAAAGATGATTTTTAGGTTCCATGTACCTCATAATATTTTAGGAATATATAAGATTTCCCTCTTTATTGGACCTTAGGAATCCAATCATCCATTTATTTTTGTGGTGCATCAGTTATTAGTTAGTGTCGATAAGATACTTCTAACTTACCCTTGAAATCGAGTTTAATGGGCTATGAGAATGATAATTCATCCATAGTTAGTGCTCTAAAATATTTTACAACCATTATCCAATGAAAAATTAAGTATCTTTGGGAGTCTAAAATTTTAACAAAAAAATTATCATAAATTTTTTATCTTCTTTTTGTCGGGGAATCCAAGAACAACACACCTTGTTCTGATCCCACTTGTTAGGATCTTGCTCCTTAGAAAGAGCACAATATGATTACCAAATACAAGTAATTAAACATGCACAAATAACCAGAAGTATAACTAGAATTCACCAATAGCACAGAATATGAGAGACAATATACAATCTTGTATTAATACTTATACAGAAAAGAATACAATAAAGAGTCGCCACACTCTTCCACCTTACAGAGGCTTCCCACACCTCAAGTGTATAATAATTCTTCTTCAAAACACTCTCCTACCAAAAATAGTCCCAACACACAACTCACACATAGAATTGGTGTTCACCTCTCCAACCAGTCAGTAATAACCCTGCCAATACACCAAGCACTCTAAAGTACTTCAAGTAGATCTCCCATGAACCTGCAACCTGCAATTCAATAGACCATACTTACACATGTAGATCTCCTATGAGCTTGCAACAACCTGCAACTCAATGATCTTACAATGGAAGGATCTTCCTTGCCTTCCTTTCTAGCTGATCAACACAATACATGCCAATGGGTCTATAAATAGATCTCAGACTTAAACAATAACTTAGACTCTTAGTTTACTAATAATAGACACACAGCTCAAGACTTGAAATAGCCTTTACATGTAAACACTCTATTCAACTAACTAACTGATCGTGCAACAAACAATTTTGGAACACACAGGTGACCGATGCTAGTCCCTATTTGCCTGGTGCTGACCGACGTCAGCAGACTCCCTGCCAATGCCAGTTGCCTTCTGCATTCATCTTGACTGACGTCGGTCATACTGTCGACACCGATACTTTTGGAACTTCAACATCCTCCTTTTCATCTGCATAGTTGAAGCTTTTAGCTCCACAACCTAACAATCTCCCACTTGGAGATAAATAGCTGCAACTATACCTATACCTGTACATCATCTAGTTTGTTACCTTGGCTTTGTATCCCTCTTCAAGATCACCCTTGAAGACCAACCACCACAAACTTGTGGTGCAACACCTATCATCCAAATCACCTGCCACATCCACATCTACAAACCATGTATAAAATAACTTGACCCTGCATAGCATGTGCACCTACTATTGGTCCCTCTAAGAATCCACTGAACTGCCCTCCAATGCTTCTTTCCCAAATTAGCTCCAAACTTGTGATAACTCTCACTGCTTGGGAAAACTCAGGTCTAGTACATACCATGCACTTAACCTCATTATGTGAATCAAGACACTATTTTATGAACTGTCCAACCATCAACGTGCTAACTGGTCTCACACAATCATCCTAAAACAAAGTCAACCTGTGACCTTACATGTCCCTAGAACACACTCATGCCAAAGAATCTTGCTGCTCCTAGATTCCTCATGACACACCTCTGAACTATCTTTACCTTTAGTTCAGTAACTCCCTGTATATGTAACCCTGCAACAAGCACATCATATAGTAATAGGATAATGTAGCTAATATTATCCAACCTAGTAAAGAGAAACACAATGATCAAACCTCCATTACCCGCAGCTTATACAAGACCATATACCCTGGCCTTCTGTCTCACATGTCCATTTTCGCTCTTTTTTATCCTGAACATCCATTCGTCTCTCAGTGCTTACTTCCAGCTGGTAACTCCACCAAAAACACCTATTTGGTTCTCCTCCAAGGAATCACATCCTTCATCCATGCCAAGCTCCCATTGTTTCCTAGATCTACCTGCTCTACTTCTTTAACAACTTCCTGGTTCTTTACCATAAGTGAGCAACAAGTAGTGTAAAGAAGGGAAATGATGAATTTGAGGCTTACATACCCTTTAAATCCTCCATATGGGTGCTTGAGACTCCTTGACAGCTTACTATCCACCCAAAATCCATCTTAGTGACCGATGTCGGTCACATCTTAGTCTGCACCTGACCGATGTCGGTTCCCTACGACTAGCTCATCACCGATGTCAGTTCCCCCTCACTAATTTCGGTGTTTATCTATCCCTAAGTCACTGATGTTGGGCTGCACATATCTGACATCGGTCCCTGTCTGGATGCCGATGCCAATTTTCTAGCTGACGTCGGTCTTTGTGTTTTGCTTGTGAGAACTGACTTCTACCCGCAAGCTCCTTTTGGATCAAACCCTTGTCCAAATCAACCTTGCTCTGCTCAGAATTCTTCTGCCCCTTGTGCTGAACTCTATTTGTCACCTTCTCCTTGAAAACCAAGGCTTTCATGTTCTTGTCACTAACATCAGATTCCTCAAGAAATGTCACCTTCTTCTTCTGCATACAAAAATCTTGATCTATGCTCTTCAAATCCAAAAGCATACTCTTTAACTCAAGAACATGCATTTCCTTCTTATTCATGTGACCAAGCCTATTAAGCCACATCTTCGAATCTACAGCTGAAGTAGATAACCCAGAAAGAGAATCAGTAATACAAGTAGATAGATAAAGCATACCTACTTTCTTACCTCTTGCTACAATAAGTACACCCTTGGTAACCTTCCAAGAGTCCACTGTGAGAGTTACTGTGCAACCCTCATCACCCAAAGTTCTTACAGAAATCAAATTTCACTCCAGAACTGGGACACGCATGACCTCCTTCAACACCCATGTGTTACCTATCTGCAATTTTAGCTTCACTTTCCCTTTGCCAACCATCTGACAAGGCTTACCATCTCTTAAACAAATTTCTCCAAGGTCTCCCTGGACATACTCATGAAAAAATTCCCTATTTGGGGATGCATGAAAAGAGGCACCAGAATCTAAAACTCAAGATTCTACTTTATCCAAAGAACATACTAGAGCATCTTGTGCAATGAACTCTGCAACACCTGCTTCTTCTTTATGTCCTTCATGCTGATCTTAATCCGACCTGTAATCTCTTTTTAAGTGCCCTTGCTTTCCATATTTCTAGTAGGTTATTCTACCATACCTGGACTTGGACCTCCTGCCATTAAACTTCTCCATTCGTAGTCTACTTTCTTCTGCCATTGCTCTACTCCCACTCAAACATAAACCCCTGTGAGTAACCTGTAATCAACACACACTAACCAGATCTAATCCAACCTGTTAGTATCCCAACCAAAAGCTTTGATACCAATTGTTGGGGAATCCAAGAACAACACACCTTGTTCGGATCCCACTTGTTAGGATCTTGCTCCTAAAAAAGAGCACAATATGATTACCAAATACAAGCAATTAAACATGCAGAAATAACAAGAAGTACAAGTAACTAGAATTCACCAATAACACAGAATATGAGAGACAATATACAATCTTGTATTAATACTTGTACAAAAAAGAATACAATAAAGACCTACCACACTCTTCCACCTTACAGAGGTTTCCCACACCTCAAGTGTACAGTAATTCTTCTTCAAAACACTCTCCTACCAAAAATGGTCCCAACACACAACTCACACACATAATTGGTGTTCACCTCTCCAACCAGTCAGTAATAACCCTGCCGTACACCAAACACTCTAAAGTACTTCATGTAGATCTCCCATGAACCTGCAACCTATAATTCAACAGACCATACTTACACATGTAGATCTCCTATGAGCTTACAACAACCTGCAACTCAATGATCTTACAATGGAAGGATCTTCCTTGCCTTCCTTTCTAGCTCATCAATACAATACATGCCAATGGGTCTATAAATAGATCCCAAACTTAAACAATAACTTAGAATCTTAGTTTACTAATAATAGACACATAGCTCAAGACTCAAAATAGCCTTTACATGTAAACACTCCGTTCAACTAACTAACTGTTCGTGCAATGAACAGTTCTGGAACACACAGGCGACCAACGCCGGTTCTTGTTTCCCTGGTGCTGACCGACGTTGGCTGACTCCCTGCCGACGCTGGTTGCCTTCTGCATTCATCTTGACCGACGTCGGTCATACTGCCGATGCCGGTACTTTTGGAACTTCTGCGTCCTTCTTTTCGTCTGCATAGTTGAAGCTTTTAGCTCCACAACCTAATACTTTTCAAATAATTAATTAGTTTATAAATTTTATTATTGTTGCTTGTTATTTTCTACTATATGCTTTATTCTAGACTTGTATTAGCTAATGTTGATATAAGATTTGTATTGTGTGTTGCAACTATATCAACCAAATCAACCTAGTTGTCTATTTGTTTTAGCTTTCTTTTGTTATAATTATAACTAAATCATCTAGTTTCATATCATTTAATTGTTTTCTCACATTACAGAGCATAATTAACCAACTCCATCTAATTTATTAGAGATTGTTATATGTTCTTGCCTATTTAACTCAATTGACCAGCTTGACTTAGTCTATCACAAACTATCCTATATTTCATATTTACATAACATAGTCGACCCAATCGACCTAACCCTTTTCTAAATTTTCTTGTTATTTTGTTTGCCTAACAAATTTGACCTATTCTACTTTATACCTATTGGTTGAATTAGTTCTATTTAGAGTGTTTTACCTTTTATAATTCAATAATCCACAATGTATACCTACTTTAATCCATACTTGTTGACTGACATAGTTTATATTCAATAGTATAAACTTGCTTGACTGCATACTGGGTGGCCTACATAGTTCTATTTCACAACCTAAACTTACCTAGTCAATTATGTTTAGTATTTGGCTGATTTAGCATTATTACTATAATTTTCTTCCTTAATACAACCTACACATTACTATGTTTATTTTTACCTTATTTAACATTATGAAATCACCCATTAAAATCTTTATTGATAATATTAACCCATTTAAAAGATACATGGGTTGATCTTTCTTACCCACCCTAGCCACCCAAGAGGATAATACCTCATGGTTCACCTTTTACCATCCTTCATCTAAATCTATTGAATGTAAAATGGTTCAAATCACCCAAAGTGATGATTTATATGACTCTAATCCATTTCACACGTCTCAAGACACTAAAGCCTATTTAAACTTCATTATTAAGCCATTGGAGTAATATATATCAACTTAAATAATAATCCCATAGGGAATCCACCTATAATAAATATACCTACTCCTAATAATGAGAATGTTCCTCCTACCAATACTAAAATTACACTTCCTAACACTAGTAATGAAAATACAATAATTGATACTACCCAAATTCTTGTATAAATAGTCTAATAAATGAATGCTATGTAAACAAAAAATATCTCTTAAATGATGTTAATGAAACATTATCTATTACAATTGACTAATCAACCTCCTCTTATATTACCTCAAAATAATCAAAATTTTATCCCTCCTCCTCTTACAGATGCAAATGAAAATATCATTCTACAACCCCTTATGCATAATAAGATGCTTTTAAATATCTATAATAAAACTTTATATCTTTCATTATATCCATTAATATTGGAAACATATATCCAACTATTAAATATGATGGAACTAAATATCCTACATATTTTCTCAATGCATTTGGTATTCTCTACAAGGAATGGATATAAACAAATACATTTATACTACCAAACTTCTAGTCAAAACATTCATTGGAGATGTTTTAGAATGGTATAATAAAATTCCTCAAAATTCAATTTCATAATTGGAAGATATGGTTAATGCTTTATTTAAGGAATCTCAACAAAATGATTACCTAGAGCATTGTCTTAGTAATTTTATCAATTCTAGGCAATCAGCCTATGATCAACTCATAATTACATCAAATGATGGAAATTATTATCTCATAAAGTAGATCACAACATGATTGATGATAATCTCTTTTAATTATTTATAACTTCTTTAAGACCTCTCATTCAGTATAAGGTTTACATTTTTTTATCCATAAACTTTAAATGAAGCATTTGATCAAGCTAAAAGATAATATTTCTTTAAGAAATAGTTTGAGCCTACCCATAGCTCAACCAAGGAATATTTTAAAACCTAAAATAATGAAATTAATCTAAAAATAAGTTCTATTTATTTTATGGTAACACCTTTAAATAAACTATATTTTCATGTTTCCCTACACTTACATAATTTCTTTTGATATAGAGTCATACTTACTTGCCATTGTATCCTTTCACATTATAACATTTTTTATGATTTAAGGTAACTTAATTATTTCATGTTAATTTTCATTGTATCCCTTTTATTTATTTCACTTTTGGCACACCAAGGTATATTTAAAATTAAAATTTTATTTAACATGCATAGACAATACTCTTAGACACCATACTCTCTAAGTTCTTTTTCTCAGCTACCAAGTCTAAGTTTTCTAGTGATAGTCATTTTTTACACCCATGCTTGGTTTTTTTAATCCACATGGAGGAGGAATAGAAAATTCCAACAAAAATTTAAAATACAAATCATTTAAACATAAAAGGCATTGATAAAAAGACATATTTAAAATCCAAATTCAACATCACACTAAAAGACATGATTATCAAGAACATCTTTTATTCTAGTCAAAGTTCAAACTCCATAGTTGGCCTCATGATAGATATGAGGTCATTAGGGTGAGGTAGGCTAGTAGATTGAGATAAAAAATTCCAAAATTCTCTATCTTGATACATAATTTATCACACAAGTACCCAATCTCCATAGTAGATTAACATCTCTATGAGGGGTCCTAAGGAAGGGGAACAAATTGTGGGATGGTAGGTCCATTTTAATTTTTATGCATATATCCTTCATGGGATGATATTTATACTTCATTTATCCCAAAATTATGTGGCTAAGGTAAGTTCTCTAAGAGTCCTTAATGTTGTAAGTATTTTTATTTTACCAAATTAATTTGAGTGTCTTGATTTCCATAAATATTTTATACTTTGGTACCACCTACATTTACCCCACCACCCATTTCATTTCCCCCTTGATAGGGAATTTTGTTCCTAAATCTATTTTACAAATTTTATATTCCCTATTATTCATCTTATTAAAAACATGTTTCTAATATATTTATTTCAATTTTATTTATATTAAGAATAAAAACTTTATTTTTGAGTGACTATGCATTAATTATTTACACCATTGCCTTATCTTTATCATATTTCCTTGGTTTCAGTTATAAATTTATAAAATTATTTGTATATATTTTTTGTGAATAATATTCTTCTATTTCTCTATGCTTACTTTTTCTATTTTTGAGTGAGTTTGAATTTTTAATTCTCACTCATCAATGTTGTTTTACCTTATCTCTTTTTTCCATATTTATTTATGTTTTATTACTTATTTTACATAAATGTTAGATATTTTATTTCACTTTCATGTACCCTTAATTTGATCTAGTTTGTTACATTTCTTACTTAACGTAAATTTGTTTGGGGTTTTCATTTATTTAGTATCTTTGGATTTTCATTTACCCAATTTAATCTCATTTTTAGCCACTTTTACTTGGTCCTTTTGGATGTAACTTATCATTTATTAACCTAGCTTACCAATTTACCAATTGATTTATTCAGTTATACAAAGTTCATTTTTAAATTTCCAAGTGATTGTTTAATTTTACTCTTTAGTTTTGTACACTTAGGGTTTTATAAAAGTAATTATTGTGCCCTAAATGATAAAGAATAAAAATACAAGAAACCTTTCAATGATAAAGGTAATTCAAGTTACGTATATTTATTTATTTCAATTATTTATGTACTATCATTCCAATTTATGTTTTTTCACTAAAATTCCTTAGCTCAACATTTTGGGTTACTATGTTATTTATCAAAGCACCATCCCATGTTAAAAATGCATGACACACGATGAGATTTTATTGGGAAATATATATATATATATATATATATATATATATATATATATATATATATATATATAAACATTTTAAAAAATATATATCAATTAATGATGCTTTATATCTTACAAGAACCCATCAAATTTCAATCTCTCTAAGTGCATGACTTAAAGGGTGCATTGGAAAAGTGGTTGACAGACCTTTAGTTCTTCATAATATTTTTAGCCCCTATACCATTAACTAAAACTAATAAAATATACTATTATTTGATTCCCTAATCATTAAAAACCTACTTATACACTCTTCTAAGTAATTCACCATCCAAAATATCCCCTACCTAAGTAAAATCCCCCTTTTACCACTTTTCCTACTATGTCAACTATGTCAACCCATTAGGAATTTATCACACATTACAAAAAAATTTGAACCCAAGATGACATATTTTGAGGCCTAATATCTCTATTTACCACCTAAAAAAATCAACCTAACCAACTTTATCGACTAAATTTCTTGGGAGGGTTTAGGGTCAATCTATGGCTATAAATACATGTAATTTAATTTCCAAAGAGAAGATCATTTAATTGTGCATCATTATTTCCTAGAAATATACTTATAAAATCAATAGGAGGTTTCATTTTTTAGGGTTTTGCCTTAGATAAGTAACATTTATATTATGGAGGTCTTGGATGCATAGGATAAGTCTTATAGCCTAGATTTGATTCATCTTTGTGTTCCTTACAAATGAAAACAACCTCTTACAAATAACCATTGTCCAAGGGAGAGATTGAGGCATGATAATTTAACTTACACAAGGTAAATATAATCCTATCCATTGATATTTCTATAAGCATATATTTTATAACTAATGTAATGTATTGTATCTCTCCTTGCTTAGATTATTTCTATGCTATATTACATAGAATTACCTTTGCGTGTTTATTATCTTCACATTTTATGCCACAAACTTTGGTGAGCACTAGCTTAACTTTAATATTTAATTAATATATTATATTTCATGTTTATTTAGTATATTAGCTTGCTTATTATTGTTACAATCATATGACCTAGCTAGGGTTATCACCAAATGGCATTTGACTAGAAGCCTTGTAAAACTCTCATTTGCCATTGTGTGATAAGATATCCCTTATTTAAGTTTATTATATGAATTATTGGTTATGACCCTAATATAAAAAAGTATTTATAAGTAGATAGTTAGTTGATTACTTTATCTGAGCTTGGATATTACTAAGTAGGATAAGTTATAGATCTATCTTATTTCACTTGCATACAATCCCCTCATGGTTTTTCATGCTTAAGATCTAAATCCATTTTAAAAATGGTTTTTTTATAACAAGGATGAATTATAATTTAATTATAGGGAAATACATCAATTATTAGCTAATGTGAAGGTGATTTTTGACCCTTTCCATGCCTTTTCTCTCACAAAAGCCTTATAATAACATTTAATGTTATTACAAGACCCCTTCTTATTTAATATATGAATGAGGAAAATTATGGTTCACCCATACTCAATAAATTTTTCCTCTCTTCAAATGCCATTAGTGATCACATTATTTGTCTTAAAATTATTTTTGGCTTCCTAGAAAAAGGGTATGAATAGTGTTCTTTATCATAGAATTGGCAAAATTAAAATAAGTGACGAGAGCATATTTATTAAAATAATAAGATAGGTGTCAAATATGGACACAACACATCTAGTGAGTGGTAAAACCCATGACCAATGTATTCCAATATTCCATCACCTATAAACTTATAGTCCTGTATATCATTGTGTACATAAAATTGGTCTATCCTAGGATAGATGAAGTAATTGAATTTGAAAAAATATCAAGTAACATGTGCAAACACACATCTCATACATATAAGTATTAAAATAATCATATTATCTCAATACATCACATGAATAAATTCTAAATGTTTAAGTTTATACATTCTCATATAACATGATATGAGTATAATATTAAAACAATGAAATTTAAGTAGAAAATTTATAAATTGGGTCTTAAAATTTTTCTTATGGTAATTTCACATTCAAAATAACATGGAAACATAAAGTTCCAAATTTTAGTATTTTTCAAGATTCACTAGATTCAAAGAGTCACTTATGAGGTACAAAAATAAATTGAAGGGTTTAGACTAGGAAGACCAAAGTTGGAGGATATCTTCCAAGCTAGTGTAGGTGTTGAGGAGGAATATTAGAAGAATAAGGGCCAATGTCCAGTATAGGAAGGGACTATGTAGCATTCTTCCTTTGTGTAGCATTCTTCCTTTGTGTGATAGTAATAGGGAGAGTAAGTGAGTGTAATATTTGTACTTCATCAATAAAAAAGTGTGTATTTTAGTTCTAATCTCATATTTTATGCATTCATAGTAAATGGATGAAAGGGAAAAAACATATTTTATTATAACCCTATCCTTTGCTACATCATACATTTTTAGATAAAATTTCCCTTATGCAATATAGAAATAAAAATCACATGGTCAAAATGTAAAACTATTTTTTCAAATGGTTAATCAATCATAATTAATTATTTGGGGTTAACTTAATAAGTTCCTTTCCCATCATGTCAAAGATACATCCTACTACTTAACCTCCCATTTAAAATTAGATACTTTAAATGATTAAAAAATGATAATTTAGATCCCTATAGTGTTTACATGGGAAAATGAGGAATACCTCAAACCATCACATATGACGGGGATATCAACCTCATATTAAATCTTAAAACATTTTTAAAACTCTAAAAATAGTGAATTGGAACCAATAATTACACAACTACTAATATTATATCCAAAAACTTAATTGGATATGTTAATGTAGGTCATTCTCATGACAATTGCCATAAAATCAAGAAAATATTTTATGACCTCATGTTAGGAGAAAATTCAACCATGAAGCTATCACTAAATATTGTTATAAATAATATATTTAACATACTAAATCATATTCAAATCAATCTCATTCCCAAATTCAAAAGTTGAAAAGAAAAACCCCAAAAACTTATAATCCTAATATCACACCCATGAAAAATAATGTAGTTGTAGTTGGTGTAAATTATGATTAATACAACACTAATAATTAATATGTTAATGTCATAAATTTTAAATACTAAAATAATCCAACCTATAAATACTTTATCATTATTTTAAATTATTTTATATTTTCATGATCTAAATAAGTATAAAACTATTAAAATTTAGATTGTATAAGATATATTAATTTTCCATACAAATCTAAAGGCTAATAAAAGATTTATTATACTTACTAAATATAAAAAATGACTAAGGAAGAGGGTAATTATCTGATTTTATAGTTTGTATTTATCACTCTTTATGTATTTTTTTTGATATGCTAGACATTGTTGGTGAATGCTCAAACACCTACAACAACTGGATATTTTCACTATCTAATGGAATCATCCCTATGTAATTTTTTATTTTATTTTACCATATATCATTTTTTGTCGATTAAGATAATTTATAATCTTTAGTCTTGTGCACAAATTGTGTTTTTGTACTCATTGGATTTGAAAACATATCTCTATTTTTAAAAATGGTGATGAGGCCAAGAAATGACACTCATCTCACATATTATTATCATATAAACCCATTCTAATTTATCATTGTCATAGTCTTACCCATACCTTAATCCATTTCCATAGATGTTTCATATGTTTACTATTGTGATATAAGTTATTGATTTCTATATGAAATACTATAATTTAATGGTTTATATGCAGATTTAGTAATATGTATGTCTGAGGCACCCAAAAACATAATAAAATAAATATATATGTATTTTATAATGCCGTACATCTATTGATAATATATCACCTACAACCATTCTGGTAAATTCACTCATAGCCATTGAATATCTTGACATTGAAGACACATGGTATCCATAGCAATAGGAAAGCATATGCAACCACTGTATGAGAGCACCCATAACATTTACCTAGAATCACCCATAAAAACTAGCCAAAAAATCACTTGCAACATCTACCTAGAAATTAACTAGCAATAACTGCCTATGTAAACAAAATTTTAATTATGAAAATTGGTGCACTATTGGGGATAGAAATGACTCACATTTTAAGGAGATGATTTGGTTCCATGAATCTAGGGATGAGCAACTTAAATATTCCTTATCCATTTTAGTTTTTTTATTATGGCAAAAAATATTTAGTTGTTTTTATTATTTTAATTGATATTTTATTTTGGGATAGCCAATAGATCTTCATTTATATCCACTAGATCTCAAGAATATTTTAAAAAAGCAACTATATCCCTTATTTAAGGAGCAAATGCATGGGTTACAAGTTAATTAAAAATAGAAAATAAGAAATAGAAGTTATAAGCGATAGAAGAAGTAATTTATGTATTGTTTTAATTCTGCTATAGCAGAACTATTATGAAAAGGATATAGTTTGAAAAAGTAACTCACCAATAACAAAGGAGGGAGTCAAGATATATTCTAAATGAGGAAGGGCCCACTCAGTTAGATCTAGTAGATTGATTTCTCATCCATTAATATTAGTTTTATTTATGTATTTCTTAATGTATGTATTTATTATTTCATGTTGAGTATGTTGTATGTGTGATTTCATGTGTATAAACATTCTTCTATTCTATACATTTAATTCATTTAATGTGGGAAGCTTACAAAATAATTATGATTTCCCTTTCATGCAAGTGTGTTTACAATACACAACTACTAGGACCTTAGCCTTAGAGAGAGACTAGTGCCACACATGTAGTGATAAAATATTACTAAATTATATGGACATTGGGTTAACAATTTAATGAATTCACATTTTCAATAAACCAAGTGGCTAAACCTTTGGATCACATTCCATTAGGTTGTATATATAATGATTGGATTGAATCAATTTTATTAGGGAGTTTATTCTTATAGTCTAATGGGTTGACATAAAAATATGTGTTGGACAACCCCATCCATACCCTAGTAAGTGGTTGAGTATTTTATACATTTCAATACTTGAAAATGATCTCAAACCACATGTGTTTTTCCCACTCATGTGTATGTGTTCTTAGTAGGTTTTTTTAGAATTAAATTCATAGCTTTAGATTTTGACACTTGACCAAATAACATTTTTAATTTGTGTTAGTGTTTATAATTATATTTTAGGACTATTCATTTGAAGGATTTTCAAATTTGGATGATTTTGGATAGTACCTTAAGGGTGTGCAAATGTATTCCTTACTGTGTAAAGGAAAATTTGAAACCTTCTAGATAAGATTAACCTTAGAATTGATGTTTATATAGATGAATATTTGGTAATGTTCACCCCATAAATAACATGTGAAATGTGTAGGATAACCAAGGGGAAGATTTAAATTTGAAAAATATTTATTTATGGAACCTAGGAAACTAGTAGAAAAGATAGACACTATTGGTAAAAAGTAGCATCTGACTATTGTTAGCATTATCCAAGAAGGAATAAATGGTGATTTTGAAAATAATGACATATTCTTAATGTAATAGAGAATTAAGGCACAAAAAAGAGAGGTATTGTATATGAATTAAATAAAAATGGGAAGGACAAGTCCATATATAGATGAAGAGTCAAAGGTGAATGTACAAGTCATTCGTGCCAAGTCTAGGTAAAAAACAATGTTTCTTAACATCTAATATGAATTATATGTATTAAAAATTATATTTTAAGAGGATAAAAGAAATAAATTTTATAATTTTAGTTAATTTCATTTTATGTTAACAAGAACAACCCAAGTTGCACCCCGCTGAAGGCTGATTACTCATATCTACTTCAAATCTGGACTAACATTGGAGTGGTTTAAAGCTATGGGACACCTGTATCTTAGACCAAACTTATAGATTATGAGGCTAGCTCCTTTTATTTATCAACTCTAGATTATTTACTAAAATTACTTTATTTTGGGATGAAAAGGGTTAGAAGGATTAATGAAAAGGGAAATATTATTCTACTCATGGTGATACACCTGTATTGTTGGTTCATCCAATCTATTTAAACTCTTAAAAACATTGATAATTAATACAAATAACTAAATTTACAACTTCAAAGGATTCATATTCAACAATATTTCACATAAAGGTTCCATCAAGTGATCAAAGCATGAGGGAAATTATGAAAGGCCTGATTCAAGGCACTAACCAATCAATATTTACACTATTATCTTAATCAATCAACTCAAACACAGTATATGAATTGCATAAGATGGCATAATAGTAACTAGGCGATATTAGGACCTACGAAGGGAGAGAATAATACCACATGCACAAATAAAACTAATATAATCACACTAAACTTGTATAAAATAATTTAAAAATAGTCATTTTATTCACTCAAGAGGTTTATAAAGCTCAATCTTGGTAGAGTTTCCTCATGACCAAGAGAGGGATACTAAAAAATGGCATAAATGCCTGAATATATATCAAAAAAGAAGAGGATAAGCTAATGTGTCATAAATGACATAAAAGGAAGTCAACTTATCATCAACTCAAATCAATTTTTAGTTACAATTTGCAAACAATAGTCCTTAAGACTTCTCTTTATGTATGGTGCCTTCGATGATCTTTGCATGGTCTCTTTGGAATTGAAAACAAGGTGGTGGGCCTTATTTATCTTAACCAATCTAATCTTATAGCATGCTACAACATATCTTGATTTTACAACTTCACTTGAGGTGAGTTAACTCATGTATTAGAATTCAAGATGAGTTTTTCATGTGTTTAAAGTATTTGAATGCCAGTTAACTCATCAAAAAGATCAGTTAAGCATGTAGCTAACATCAAGGATCAATTTTTCATGATGTGGATAAAATTTATGGATTTTTAACTCCACATTATTTCTCATATGCCATTTTCTATGCCATATTCTCTTTACCTGATTGAGTAAATTGGTTTACTATGCCAAATTAGGCCTATTAGCCTAACTCTTTGTGATTGATGACCATTATGACATGAATATAACTTTTAAAACCTAAAAAAATTATGAGTTAAAGACATGAACCAATGCCTTATATCATGAAATAGGTCCTCCTTGGTAAGCAACACCTACAAATTAGTCAAATAGGCTGACTATGTTAGATTTTCCTTCATTTCTTATGGATTGACTATTTTGGTTGAGATCCCAAGGGAACTTGAGGAATATTTATGATCATATGATGATTTTAATATTAATAAAAAGTGTCAAGATTCACTCTCCATGGATTTAAATTTCATTAAACTACCTTGTACCTCTCCTTTTATGATTTTTTATCTCAAAAACCTATTTTCTTCCAAGTCCATATATAATATATAAAACAAATGACCATGTAAATGAATATATTAAGATTTTATTTTATGATTTAGGTGGTATTTAGGAGGTTTTAATAAATTTCAATTCATATTTCTCCAATTCTCCACAAACAGGTCTATAGTAGCGTTTTATGGGTCTATTGCTTCTTAATTATTGTTCATAGCATATAAATACATGATGGGAAACAAATTTCCCTAAATTTGGAGTAAATTTAACCCATAATAAAACAAGAAAATCATGAGATCCCTTGTAAAAGGTGCATCACATTCTCTATGTGGTGAAAATGTGCTTCGAGTGGCTGTGGAGGACTATGTGTGCAAGAAAAGATCTTGAAGGGTCTAAAAAAACAAGTTTTTTTAAAATTATATCCACTTAAATAGAATATATTAGGTTAAAATAATCCTCCCCACTATCCCAATACCCACTAAATGAAGAAATAGCCCATGAAAGAGCTCAAAATGTGATTGTGTCTCTCAAGGGTTTGGTGTTTGCTTTACTATTCTAGCCCTCATGGGCATGGTTTGCATTGAATTTTTAGTGTTATCACCATAAATATATATTTTTAAAATTTAAAATCACCATTTTATTGTTAAAAACACTCAAATGATGTTTAAACCCTCTTCCACACCTATAAACACTTCAATAAGTCTACCTGCCTATTCTATGATTGTCAACAAACATGGGGTTGACTATGTCAAAAAATTGAATAGTTACACTCCTAATTTTAACTAACCAAGATGATAAGTATGTATAAAAACTCATGATGATAATATCCACAAATATTCATAGTTTTATCATGCATATAGTGGCATATAGGTGGATTTTCCTGAGATTTATTAGTAGGTTGCCTGTATTTCAAGTCTTAAGACTGAGTTTTTCTTTTTTTCATCTTGATTTGTGCTTGAGGATGATGAATATATTTTTTATATGCCATTAAAATCCATTTTTCAATGGTTTAATCCTCTATTAGTTACCTTTTATACTTATGCAACTTACCACTATACTATGCTTCTCAAGGAACCTCATTATGACTATGTCTGACACTGTTGTAGGTGGTGTTTATGATATGTAGAGGAATTTATTAATAAACCACCATTAATTTATGATTTTAAGACCATTAATACATTTTAAAGTTAATTATTATTTATTTCTCAATCATATTGACTCTTCTTGCATTTTTCTTAGGCCTTACACAATCCTAGTTTGTATAAGCTTGTGTATTGTGTCTTCATGAGTTGGAAGTGATTTCATGGTCTTGAAAAGTATTGGAGATGATAAATTTATAATTGAATTAGATAATTAACTTCATATTTTCACTCCTTGACTGAAGGTTATATTACATTGCATTTTATAGTATGTGGTGTTTAAGAGGAAATGACATTTGTATGGTTGTAGATGTACATTTATAAGGTGAACTTGACTGTAGCTTGTTTGAAGCACCATATTCATCATTTGACTTAATTACATCATTATTACTCTTATTAAACTTCCATGATCATGATAATCCACCATTTTATCTTAAAAATTCATCATTATTTCTTTGCCCTCATCTTCTTTACCAACTTGAAGAAAACCCTATGATTTTATGGCTATTGGTGAATATTTCATGAGATCTTGGCTGAGTCTTTGTGTCATTCAAAGTTTATAACTTTATAAAAATCTTGATAACATTTATGATACTATTCAATAATGGAATAACCCTTATGAATCTTAAGAATATGACAAGACCTCATAGTCCTAGCTTGACATAGTATATACATGCTTCAAGAGTCTTTTAACCCAACTATAGGTGATGATTTCATGGGAGTATATGTTGAAATAAGTTTTGATCTCATTAGGTGTTTACCTTGATCCAAAAATTATAGACACTTCCTTGCAACACTTTCTCCTTCATACCACCATTACATCATCAATTGAAAACATACTTCTCTCTTACTCGTATTGTTGGTTGTGCATCAACTCAAGCTTGTATAGACTGTGACATGTAGGGTGTTAGAAGAGGGTAAAAAAATACATGTTATGAACCTAAAATTCTTCCTTTACATGATTCATATAAATTACCCAACCCAGTTTGAATGTTAAAATTCTTGGAAAACTCTTTCATATCTTTGCCCAATCCTTGAGTTTATGACTATCCTTAAAAGTTGACTGTAGGTCTCTCTTTAAGGTGATCCCTGATCTATTTAAGAACTTAGACTTGTATTACACTTGAATTATCTCATTAGATAATCAACCTCATACTGATCATGCATTTTTTTATCCCAACTAGCTCTTAATAACTTAGACAGGCCTTAAGACTACCAAAACACTTATCTACTATAGGTTTTGACCTTGAGAATAAGCTTGTAGGTGTCCTAAAATACACTCGACTCTTTGCTTATGGATATCACATTGGGTTTGTGTGATGAATGAAGTCAATCATAGGTCAAGAAATTCCCATTGATTATTTACACTTTCACTCATATATTTATGTCATGCTGTTAACCTCCAAAAGATTGTGTCCTTTTTCAACTATAGGTTACTATTTTAGAAACTATATATTTGGCCTTGAGAAGGTTACCAAAACTAGATTTAGTGAAATTGTTCCTCATTCATTCATCACATCTTAAGGATACATTTAAAGCACATACCTTTAAGGAGGTATCTTCTATCCCTTCTTCCTTTGTATTTCCCATGAGAAAGTCTTGACTGTTGATGTATTGGATGTAGGTTACCTTTATTGACTGTCAAACAATGCTTTTAAGGTCTGTAGACCACACTTGCATGATCATGAAGATTTTTAAACACCTTTGATTCTTTATGATAGTTAATTTATGGAATGGAGATTAATTAAGGTGGTATTATGGTTGAAGGATGATGAAAACATATGGAAATGAGGATGAAAAAGAAGCTTTGTTATAGTGAGAAATGCCAGTGAAATATAGCAAGGAAAGATGAAATAAAGATGGATGTGAAAAGGAAATGAAGATTATGTTAAGACCATTTTGAGGTTATTATTAAATCATGATCATATCCTCTACCAAACATATCAATTTGGAGGTCTTTGAAGGATCATAAGATGCTAAAATTAAAACCTAGGAGTCTGCTAAGATCCTTAACAAGGCTAACAAACCTTAAAGTTTGCTAAATAATGAATCTTTGAGAACAATTAAGAGACATTAATGGCGTAATGATATGAATATTTTGAATGAACCTTTGATAATATTTCATGAGGAATATATGATCATAAAGGAGACCTTATCAAACAAGAATCTAATAAAACTTTAAAACTCTTTCTCTCTCTTAGACCATATAATTCTTTTGCATATGCTTGTAGACTACATAATTGAATTCCTTTGTCTTGAGATATATTTGACCATTTCACGTGTAAAATAACTAATGAATACCATGGAAAGGTGAATTATGTTCTTGAGAAACTCCATAATTTTGAAATTTTTTACCATGATGCCCTGATGAAGAGAAAACACAGAAAACAAACTACTTGCTTGGATGAAGGAGCCATAAATAGTGTCTTGATTTCAAAGGGATTGTTCATGAAGGAGATGGGACAAAATTAAGAACCACTTATCATATCTATAATCTTTATAAGACTACTTTCTCTGACCAAAATTGAATACCTTGATTTTCTCTCTCATGGTCGTACCACCTACAAACTTGAAAGGCTCTCACTATGTGAAAATATGCAAGCTGAATAGAGGGAACTAGTTTTAGGCTTGTTTTGATTCATTTTTATTATAATTGATCATATAAAACCTACCATGTCCTCATATTCATGCTTCAAGCCTCTTCTATATAGAATGAGTCTCACAGGTCCCTACTTTTTCATGATATTACATTAGAAATGGCTCTTTCTTACATATTATTCAAATATAAAGATTATCATCTCCAATTTAAGGAATGAAGAGGAATACCATGAGTCAAAAAATTTTTTATAGAAAGTTTTGAGTCTTTCTACATGATTATGAGGCCAAATTTGGTATGTGTGAGCTAAAGAAAACCTTTTCTAAGCTTAAACTTACATAACATGACCTTTACAAAGTATGCAACTTTATGACTAAGGTAAAGTCATGTATATGAATGTGTTAAAAGGTATTGTGAATAATTTTATGGAATTTTGACACCATATTTCACATTTAAAGACCAAAACTTGTCTTTTTAGGTAATATAATCATAATTTTACAAAGGAAAATTACCATTAAATGTTATAAAATCATATCATAACCTCCTAAAAGGTTTTAAATATAACTTTTATGCATTTATCACATTTTCAAAGTTTATAATTCATATCATACCTTCCATATGCTAAATTATGATGAGAAATTTCATGATAAGGCATCAAATTCCCTCTTTTTACTATCTTCATAAAAGAACTTTTAGATCATAGAAAAACTTGAATCTCTGTCAAAACCTCAGAATGACACTTGGCATTATGAACATGAAATTGGAATAAATCTCTCTTCACTTGATAGTTAAGGACACTATGATGACCAAGAAAGGTTTTAAACTAAAGGGGTTGGTATTTGGCCTTAATAGGGCAAATTACCAACATTTTTGGTGACTCACAGGGGTTGACCAACCTATTGGTCAAGATAACTCATTGAATTTCACATGATAATGACAATTTTGAAACACAAAAACTTGACTTGATGAATATATTAAACTATAAAATAGATGTTTGCACTTTTTAACACCTCTTTTTGACTGCTAAAAATAATAAGACCAACAAAAAAACACAAGGAACAACAACTAAACTAAAAATCAAACACAAATAACCTAAGGAAACATGAAAACTAGATAAACACAACAAAAATAAGGCAAAAGACTAGTTCTTGTGCTATTTACTTATTGAAACATGAAAAATAACCTAAAACAACTAACCTAAAATCAAAAGCTTTCCTCCAGGGTCAAATGGAAAACTTGATTGTCCACCATAGAACCTTGAAGCATGATTGCCATCTCTTGATAACTCTTTCTTATAACTAAGAGAATTTACATGTTTATAGTATCTTGGGGAATCAATTGGTTATTCTAGATCCAATTTAAGGTGTAAGAATTATAGATGTGATTCTAAGACCTAGTCATACTACTCCCAAATCCATGTACTTTTCAAGAACAATCTCAATTATTTTTGAGTCATGAGTTGCTAATTATGGTCATGTTAGGCAGATTGAAGTTGCTCTTGTATTATGGATGTAAGGGTGGCTTATAAGAGATATGGATGTGATTCTATAACTTCTTGAGGCCATTTGAGTTCATATTTAGCTTCCAAAAGTGGAGAGACATCTGAAGATGAACTAATAAGTTGATAACTTTGCATGAAAGACTCAAACGAGTCATCTCCTAAGAAAACAACTTATTAGAATGGTGTGTTTGGATAAGTGACTCCTTGTTTGATGAAAATACTTCTCTCAAACTATAATGAATCATATTCAAGTAGATAATAACCTAAATTGAAGACATCAAATAAGTCTAGTGATTGGATTCACCAAGCTAAAGTGCAATTGGAGTTTATTCAAGTTGAATGGTCTAAGGTAAAAGAATAAGCATATCAATTCTTTGGTCATGATCATGAAGCTACAAGCATATTTCAAATTGGTCACTTGAAGTTGGTTCATATTCAACATCAAGTTTTTGATTTAGAATGTTCTAAAATTTAGCTTGTTCTTCATCTTCTTTGGCTAGTTGGTACTTATCTTCTACCACTATTGTAAACTCTTGTGGAATATCATAATGAATATCAGCTATTGTGTGATCAAAGGGTTCATGGAAATCATATTGTTATTTCTTAATTAACACTTCTTTCTCTTTTATCTCAATAACATCTTATTTTACTTTTTATTGTTCTTGTAGCTCATCCTCTATCTCAATATCAACCTCTTTGAATTCTTGTTTTTCACTATGAGAGATTGAATCAATCCCAATGATTATGTCCTCCTCTTGCTCACCTGAGTCATTCTCATCTTCATTCATCTCAGCTGAAATTTCTTCATTTACCTTACAAAGGAGAGGCTCCTTCTCAAAAAGTGGAATGGTAGACCCTTAAAAATACTCAAGAAGATGAGAAAGGTACAAAGATATTACCATGTATGCCTGATTTTGCTCATGGAGATGCTCAATTTAGATAACTATCACCTCCTCTCTCTACTACAAGTTCCCTTGAATATATTTCTATGAAGAGAAGGATTTGGGATTTTGAGGGGAGAGTGGAGGTTGAATGATCTCTTGCTGGCTTTATATAACACTAATTAGGATTATGATTTACTTCTCTTCTTTCTCCCTTGACTACTACATTTGCTTCCAAGTCATGAACTTGGGTTTAGGTACCTCTTGTATTTCACTTAGTAAAACCATGGGTATGGAATGAGGTACCTACTACTAAGATTATGTTACCTTTACAAATTTTATTTACTGTTGAAGATGTTGATTTACAATCTCAACTTGTTTGGCAAGGTGAGCCTCAAAGTCATGAACCAAATCATTCGATATCTCTCCCTACAAACTTGAAGATGAAGATTACTATATGATCTACTATGAAACATGAATATTAGCCTCCTCAAAACACACTTATTCATTTTTCTAAGGTTTCTCTTTGATAGACTTACAAGTAGAAAAAGTTGGCAAGGTTTGAATGGAATCTTGAAGAATGTGATATACGTTAGTTTGATATTCATGAAGAGAAAAGGGAAGATCAATGGAGAATTGACATTTCTCATGAAATACCAAATTATTTTAAATTTTTATAATTAGATCACCTATGTAAAGGATATCACTACTAAATTTTGAATGGCCTTGTTTTATGAAATATGCACACACTTCTTTATCTTGCTACAATGAATCTCTCATGTTCTTGATCTCATACTTGGATATCTCTTGTCCATATGTACTTTGAGTGTCTATGCTCACATTTGTTTTTCATAGCCAAACAAGGTTTATTTGAAGCTTGATATGTATTTTCTTGTAACTTTATTGAGATGATTAGGAAGATAACAAGGCTCATGAGGTTTATCATAAGATTGTTATGAGTCACCATACTACTAATAAAGTTCTATATATGGTTGGTGAGGCTCATCATAAGTATGATATGGATCATGGTAGAGCTGATAGGGGTTATGATGAGGTGGGTAGGGTTCATATTGGAACTGAGATGGATAATAGGGATTTTGATAATGATATGAATGACCAAAGTCACTCCATAGGCTACCATAGCCTAGAAAAACACATGAAAATCACTAAATTATGAACAAGAACTACCCTTTACCTCAGATATGATGACCATATGAGTGATTGAAACTACTTATGAATATAAAAATACTTCAAATGAATACTCCAATGGATGGATCTATGTCCCAATGAGTGTGTCAGAACTGTTAGCAACCCAAGTTGTACCCTACTAAAGGGTCTTTTCTCAAATCTAATTCAAACCTAGACTAACATTGGAATGGTCTAAAGCTATGGGACACTTGTATCTTAGACCATACCTCTATATTTTGAGGCTAGGTCCTATGATGTATCAACTCTAGATCACTGACTAAAACTACTTTATTTTGGGATGAAAATGGTTAGAAGGATTACTGAAAAGGGAAATATTATTGTACTGATGGTGATACACTTGTATTACTAGTTCATCCACTCTATTTGAACTCCTAAAATGTTAATAAGAAATACAAATAACTTAATATACAACTTCAAAGGACTATTATGTAACAATATTTCACATAATGCTTCCATCTAGGGATCAAAGTATGAGGGAAATGATGAAAGGCTTGATTCAAGGCACTAACCAATCAATATTTCCACTATTAGCTCAATAAATCAACATCAAACAATGTATATGACCTACATAATATGTAATACTAGTAAATAGGTGAGATTAGGACCTACCAAGGGAGAGAATACTACCACATGTAAAAATCAAACTAACATAGTCACACTAAACCTATATAAAGAAATCTAAAAATAGTCAATTTATTCATTCAAGAGATTTATAAAGCTCAATCTTGGTAAATTTTCCTCATGCCCAAGAGAGGGATCCTAAAAAATATCTTAAAGGCCTAAATATATAGAAAAATAGAAGAGGAGAATCCAATTTGGCATAGAGGATAGAAGAGGAAGTCAACTACTCATCAACTCAAATCAAATTTTAGTTACAATTTACAAAAAATAACCCTTAAGACTTCTCTTTATGTTGGTGCCTTGCATGATCTCTTTGGCATTAAAAAAAATGTGGTGTGCCCTATTTGTCTTATTAAATCTCCTCTTATATAATTATACACCACATCTTGATTTGACAACTTCAGTTGAGGTGAGTTAACTCATGCATTGGAATTCAAGATGAGTTTTGTATGTGTTTGAAGGAGTTGAAGTCCAGTTAACTCATCATAAGGATCAATTAAGCATGTATTTTACATAAAGGATCAATTTTCCATGATGTGGATCAGATTTATGGAGTTGTAACTCTACATTATCTCTCATATATAATTTTATACACCATATTCTCTTTATTTGATTGAGTTAATAGGTCTACTAAGCTAAATTAGGCCTCGTAGCCTAAATATTTATGCTTGATGACCATTAGAACCTAAATAAAACTTTGAAAAACTAAGTTTTTTTTAATTAAAGACATGAACTAGCTACTTATATCATGAATTGGGTCATCCTTGGCAAGTAACATCTATAAATTAGTCAAATAGGTGGACTAGGTTAGCTTTTCCTTCATTTCCTATGGATTGGCTATTTTTGATGAGATAAAAATGACACTTTTAGGTATATTCATAATCATATAATTATTTTAAGAGGAAAAAAAAGTGTTAGGATTCACTTTATATGGATTTTAATTCCATTTAACTGCCTTGTACCTCTCCTTTTATGATTTTTTATCTCAAAACCTATTTTCTAGCAAGTTCATACATAATATGTATAAACAATGTTCATGTAAGTGTGTATCTTAGAGTTTAATTTATTATCTAAGTGGTATTAAATATGTTTCAATCAGTTTGAATGCATATGTCTCCAATTATCCATAAATAGGTCTGTACTAAGGTTTTGTAAGGGTTTTAGTGGTCCATAGATTTTTAATGATTGTTCATAGTGTAAAAACCCTAGATGGGAAATAAATTTCCATGAATATGGAATAAATTTAACCTCCCATCAATCATGAAAATCATGAGATCCCATGCAAAAGGTGCATCGAGTTCTCTATGTGATGAAAATGTGCTTCAAGTGGCTGTAGAGGACTGTGTGTAAGAAAAAACCTTTAGGGGTTTAAAAAAACAAGATTTTTTTGCATTTTATCCACTAAAATATATAATACATGGTTTAAATTATCCTCTCCAATATCTCAATACCCACCAAATGAATAACTATCCCATGAAAGAGCTCAAAATGTGACTGTATCTCTTAAGGGTTTGGTGGTTTCTTGCCTATTCTATCCCTAAAAGGAATGGTTTACATTGATGTTTGAGTGTGATAACCCTAAATATGTATTTTTAAGATTTAAAATCACCATTTTATTCTCATAAAATTCTTAAATGAATTTAAAACCCTCTACCACACCTATAGACACTTCAAAAAGATTGTCTGCTTGTTCTATGACTATCAATAGACATGGGGTTCACTATGTCAAAATAGTGAATAGTTTGACTCCTAATTTAACATTATGATAAATATTTATAACTCATGATGATAATATCCACCAATTTTCATAGTTGGATCATTTATATCATGTCTTGTAGGTGGATTTTCCTAATATTTACTAGTAGGTTGCCTGTATTTCAAATCTTAAGATCAAGTTTTTCTATTTTTCATCTTGATTTGTGATTGATGACGATGAATATATTTTGGATATTCCATTAAAATACATCTTGAATTTTTATCATCCTCTATTTTTTACCTTATATACTTATGCAACTTACCACCATATTATGCTTCTCAAGGAACCTCATTGTGACTATGTCTAACACTATTGTAGGTGGTGTTTATGAGATGTAGAGGTGTTTAATATTAAAAAACCATGAATTAATGATTATAAAACCCCTTAATAAATTTTAAAACTCCTTATTATCTCTTCCTAAATCATATTGACTCTTATTTCATAGTTATTAAGCCTTACATAATCTTAGTCCATACAGGCCTATGTACTATGTCTTCATGAATTGGTTGTGATTTCATGGTCTTGAAAAGTATTAGAGATGAAAAATTGTTACTTGAATCACATAAGTCACTTCATATGTTCAATACTTGACTTTAAGGTATCTTGCATTGAATTTTGATAGTATGTGGTGTTTGAGAGGAAATGACATTTGTATGGCTATAGATGTACATTTATAAGGTGAACTTGACTGTAGCTTGTTTAAGTCACCATATTCATCCTTTGAATTCATTCCATCCTTATTTTTATTATTAACCTTACATGATCATGAGACTCCACAATTTGATCATGAAACTCCATCATTATTGCTTTTCCCTCATCCTCTTTACCAAGTTGAGAAAATCCTATGCTTTTATGGTTGTAGGTTACTATTTCATGAGATCTTGGCTGATTATTTGTGTCATTAGAATTTTATAACTTGATAAAACTCTTGAAAAAACTTATGATATTCTTTAAGAATGTAATAAACCTTATGAATCTTAAAAATATGACAAGACCTCACTATCCTAGCTTGACACAATATATACATGCTTCAAGAGTCCTTTAACCCAGCTGCATGTGGTGATTTTATGGGAATGCATGTTGAACTAAGTTTTGATCTCATTAGGTTTTTCCCTTGATCCAAAAATTATATCCAATTCCTTGAAAAAATATATCCTTCATACCACCATTCCATCATCACTTGAAAACAAACTTCTCTCTTACTCATATTGTTGACTATGCATCAACTAAGGCTTATATGGAATGTGACATGTAGGATGCTAGAAGAGGGTAAAAAAATATGTGTTATGGATGTAACATTATTTCTTTCCATGATTCATATATGTTCCATAACCCCTCTTAAAGGTAAATCTTCTTGGAAAACTCTTCCATAGCTTAGCCAAATCCTTGGGATTATGATTGTCCTTAAAAGATGAATGTAGGTCTCTCTTTAAAGTGCTTCCTGATCTATTCAAGAAATTATACTTGTATTGAACTCAAGGTACCTCATTAGGTTTTCAACCTCCTACTGATCATGCATTTTTTTTAGCCAAACTATCTCTCAAGAACTTAGATAGGACTTAAGACTACCAAGACACTTATCTAATTTAGGTTTTGACCTTAAGAACAAACATGTATGTGCCATAAAATACACTTGACTCTTTGCTTATGGATGCCTCTTGAGGATTGTGTCATGAATGAATTCAATCATAGGTCAAGAAATTCCCACTACTTATTTTAACTTTCAATCATATTATTTTCATGATGTCAAACTCCAAAATATTGTGTCCTTTCTCAACTTTAGGTGACTATTGTATGGACTATGTGTGAATTTGGCCTTGAGAAGATCGCCAAAACTAGATTTAGTGAACTTTTTCCTTATTCATTCATCACAACTTAAGGAGATAGTTCAAGTAAATAACTTTAAGGAGGTATATTATATCCCTTATTACTTTGTATTTCTCATGAGAAAGTCTTGAATGTTGGTGTATTGGTTATAGGTTACATTTATTGATTCTCAAGTAATATTTTTAAGGTCTATAAACAATACTTACATGATCATGAAGATTTTAAAAGACCCTTGAATATTTATGACATTAAATTTATGGAATGGATATGAATTAAAGTGGTATTATGGTTGAAGGATGATGGAAACATATGAAACTAAGGATGAAAATGAAGCTTTGTTACAGTGAGAAATGGCAGTGAAAGATAATGAGGAAAGATGAAACAGAGATGGAGGTGAAAATGACATGAGGGGTATTTCAAGGCCATTTTAGGGTCCTATGAAAGCATGAAAATATCATACACCATACATGTTAATTTGGATGCCTTTGAAGGTGCATAAGATGCTAAAATTGAAACCTAGGAGTCTTATAAGATCCTTAACCAAGGCTAAGAAACCTTAAAGTTTGCTAAATAGTGACTCCTTGAGAACACTTGAGAGCCATTAATGGATTAATAATATGAATATTTTGAAGGAAAATTTGAGAACATTTATTTAGGAACATATGAACATGAAGGATACCTTCTCAAACAATAATCCAACAAAATTTTAAAACTCTTTCTCTTTCATGGGCCGTATAATTCTTCATATGCTTATAGACTACATAGTTACATTAATTTGTCTTATTGAGATTTATTTAACCATAAAACAAGTGGAAAATAAATAATTACTTCCATTTAAATTTTAATTATGTTCTTTATAAGCTCCATAATCTTGAAATTTTCTACCATGATGCCTTGATGAAGAGAAAACATAGAAAACTGACTGCTTGCTTGGATGAAGGAGCCATAATGAGTGCCTTGAATTCAAATGGATCGTTCATAAAATAAATGAGACCAAATTAATAACCAATTTCCATATCTATAATACCTATAAGACTAATTTATCTGACCAAAATTTTAGACTTTGATTTTCTCTCTCATGGCCATACCACCTACAAACATGAAAGGCTCTCACTAGAAGTAAAGTGAATGGAAGGAACTAGTTTTGGACCTATTTTAGATATTTTTTCCTTTAATTTATTTTGTAACACTTTTCATGTCTTCATATTCATGATTTAGGCCTCTATTGTATGGAATGAGTTATACAAGTATGTACTTTTTCATGAAATTACATTGGAAATGACTCTTTTTTGAAAATTTTACAAATTTAAAGCTTTTCAGCACCAATTTAAGGCATGAAAAGGAATACCATGAGTAAAAAACAATGTTATAGAAAGTTTTAAGTCTTTTTAAATGCTTATGAGGACCAATTTAGCATGTGTGAGATAAAGAAATCCTTTTCTAATCTTAAACTTGCATAAAATGACCTTTACAAAGTATGCCACTTTATGACTAAGGTAAAGTCATGTATATGAATGCATTAAAACATATTTTGAATAATTTTATGGCATTTTGACACCATAATTCAAATTTATAAACAAAAACTTGTCTTTTTAGGCAATATAATCATAATTTTATAAAGGGAAAATTCCATAAAATGTCATAAAAGCATATCATAGCCTCCTTAAATGTTTAAAATAGTTTTTTAATGCATTTTGATCACATTTTAAAAGTTTATAACTCATTTCATACCTTCCATATACCTAATTATGCTAATAAATCTCATGACAAGTCATCAATTGCCCTCTTTTCACTATCTTCATCAGAGTACTTTTAGATCACATGAACACTTGAATCTCTATCAAAACCTCAGAATGACACTTGAAACTATCAACATGACATTGAAAAAACTCTTGTTTCACTTGAAATTTAAGGAAACTATGATATCCAAGAAAAGTTTTCAATTATAGGGGTTGGTATTTGTCCTTGATAGGCCAAATTTCTAACAATTACTCCATGTAAAATGTTCAAGGAAATATGTGAAAATAAATGTCTACTCATGTTAAAAAATTAAAAAATTATAGATCATTTAAATATTTTAAATTAAAAAACTCAAAGAGTGAATACACATATGGGTGGGTGAACCAAGCTACCCTTTGTTGACTTCATTTGGAGAATGGGGTAATTATTCCCATAGAGAATCCATTGTTAAAAACATGGGTTGAGATAATGAATTCCTCAACCCTAATTGGATATTAAGAAGTGATAGTAGTTTAGAAACATATAAATATCAACTAAAATATTAAAAATATCATCATAACTATTTTGGTGGAACCTTATACTAGGTTTATATGTCAATGTTAGATCTTTATATTAGTTTTATATATAAAATATGGAGCCCCACACCATGTGCATATCTAACTATAAAAACTCCAAATTAATTGTTACAAATAAATTATAGATTTAAAGTGATTACATAGTACCTTCATTACCCATAAATTTAAAGATAAAAGTGAATGCATGAAAAACATCCATGCACTAAAATATGATGTATTTTTACTTCAATGTGATATATAATCCTATTATCTATATGCCATTCTTCTTGATTTGATAAATATGATAACATGCTTAATTTGACCCATAAAACCTAATGAATATGTAATATAGTCCATGTATTATGCATCATTGTGTCATATAATCTATCACTTGTTTATCATGGTATTTTAAAATTACTTACAAGTGATTCACATATGTTTCAATTTATTAATATGTATCAAATTTTGTCCCAATCTAAACCACAATATTTTCCCATATGAATCATAATTTGTTCTAATCTATCATATACTTTGTATCATACTTTATCCCAATCTATATCACAATTTAATTTTTCCATCTAGAAGGTTTTAATATCTATGAAAAACCCACTAGTATTACCCACTTTTGAGGTGAGGGATGAAGCCTAAACATCACTCATATTATAAGAAAATAGTTATACACATCATGTTATATAGAAAATAAGTAATCATGTAAAGCATGTGTGCCAACATGATTATATATGTCATCATGTAAATATTTTATCATTCAAATACACATGAAAATGTAACCTAAGACATGCAATCATCATGCCAATTAGATATCAAAATTACACGTAGTATTAAGCACTTAGTAATAAGCCACATAGAAGATGCATGATAAAAATCATGTAATCATCCATAATATAAGAATACTTGATAATGATCATGGTAACATAATCTCAATAACCATAATATAAGCACACGCATATGCCCATAATTTCATGATAATAACACACGCAAGAACTCAATAAATAACTTGAATTTAAATTGACAAAAAAACATGTGTTATAGACTAGAGGATCGTTGACACACATGAGATATGATGTGATAACACATAGTCAATAAAATTATAGAAACACTCAAGATAACAATCAATGATAATAATGTAATGTAAAACACATCAATAATCACTCATAAATTATGCAATGGCATCAACACATTGAAAAATAAATGTGACATAGAGTAATCATAAAATAATGTAATGCATAATAAATAATCATACCATGTATAAATTATCAACATAAAACATGTATAAAAAAAGATATTATAGTATAAATAATAAATCCATGTCATCATCACATATAAAAAAGCATAATATCCATATAAAATAGCACCATAAAGAGTATACATGAGAAAGTTATTTATAAATAGTATAAGTAGCTCAATATGATTAATATAATGGTTATAAAAATATGTAAGCTATAAAGTGAACCAAGATGTCCTAAATGTATAAGGGTAGCTATTAATCATAATAAATGTATCATATCTAAATGCCCATATATCATATGTAATAGGTATGTCCTACATAACACACATGTATACTATGAAAATAATGTGCATAGAGGATAGAGGATGGAAGAAGTGAAAAGAAGCCACACTAAATAGGAAGAGGATGAAGGTGATAAAACTTGATCCAAATTTAGCTGAGGGGCCAAGTAAAAGGTTTAGGGGAAATATGACAAATGAAGTGGCTAGAAACTAGGAAGTGAATGACAACAAAAAGAACATCAATCCCAAAGTGACCATTTAGGAGGATATAGAATATTGGTAGGATTTGCCTATAGGTTTTACATTTTGTGAGACATGTTTAGTTTGGATGGGTTTTTTTTTTAATATATGGGTAGGTTTTGTGTGGATTTCTAGTGGCACCTAAGCAAAACACTAGTCTTATTTTATCTTGGTGGGTGATTCTTTGTCTGTCTTTGGCATTTATGTATGGGTTATGGGATCTATTAAAGCCCATTTGTTTACATTATCTAAAAAAACATAAAGCAATCATGAAACTAATAAAGCATGTCATGCATTTATCTCAATTTTTTTAATTTTTAATCATTTTTTTAATAATTTTGATTCTTTTTATTTATTTTTTATTTTTTGAATTTGATATGCTCACATGTAAGACTAATAAATGTGCGTGATATTCATAAGGTTATTCAAAAATTTTCCTTCTAGTGAATCCATATGATAAATCCCCATGCCATGATTCTTTGTAATCACAAATGGTCCCAAAAAATTTGGTTTGTGCTTTTTTTTGCTTTCTTTATTTACAGTGGTATTATTTTGATTCTCCTTTAACACTAAGTCACCAATTTTTAACTCTTGATTTCAATTATTCTTTTTATATGATTTCTTAATGTGATTTTAATATACTTTGAGATATTAATTTTCATGTATTTTCATTTCATCCAACATTTATAACTACTGATTCACTTTTCATGATACTAATCATCCTTGATGATATCATTTAGAGAAACATGCAAGAATGGTATCTATAGTTTTAAAAGAAATAAAAATTTTGTTCCATAAATAAGAGAATAAGGAGAAGCTCTTGTGGGTGTAAAAAAACTCTTGAAATAGGCCAATAATTTCATTGTGTTAATATTCACCATGTTTCAAAACTATTTTAGTTAATATTTTATAAATTTTATTATTCATTGCCTGTTTTTGCTGATTTCCATGTATATAATAAGAAGTCGAAAATGTATGATGGATTTTTTATTTAACACAAAATTGATTAATATTATTCATCTTGAAGGAAGATCCATTATCTATTATAATAACTAAAGGAAGACCAAATTTTAAATTGATATTTTTCATTAAAAATCAGCATGTCTTACCTTAATTTGGTTTTACAACTCTAATAGGATAAAAATACTCAATTAATTTAGATATATAAATATTGAATTCAAGTATATATATAAATGTAAAATATTTAAAAATTATTGTAATGTTTTGAAATGTGGCATATGATAAATATATTAAGTAAAACAAATGGATGAGTAATTATCTTTTTTGGTTGACTATCTGACTGTGACTATATTTTAGCATTGAAAAATAGACTAAAACATGCCTAGGATTCATCTAGTTTAACAACTATGTTTCTGTCTATGTAGGGTTAATTTCATTGGATTTGGGTCAATAAAATCTATAGGAACTAACCTATATTAGTTATTATAGACCTATACTAAAAAAGAGGTCTATGACCATACAATCACCTTTGATTATCTCTAAAATCTCTATATATGCTTGTAATCCATTTTGCTAAACAATTGTGTTTTTGTTTGTGAAGGGTTGGTTCCATTGGATCTGGATTAATACTAACTATAGGAACTAAATTTTAGTGGTCATTAGTGATATGTGAAAAAAGGAGTGTTACTAACCATATAATAACTTATGCCTATTTATGAAAGCTTAGTATATGTTATTAAAAATCTTGATGACACATGCAACTTCA
>JARHVA010009174.1:105000-265000 GCA_037957365.1 Torreya grandis
TTTTAAGTACTTGTATGGGTCCCTCCCTTATAAGTTAGTATTTTAAACCTATAAAAATATTATTAGCTATTAAAAACCTCTTTAAGAATCAGTATGCACATTTCAAATTCTTAAAAAAAATGTCACCCTTCCTAGGTTAAAATCAACATGCATGGGTTGGGATCGCTAGTTGATCTTGACCTTTACAAGTTGATATTGAGCCTTTCCCAATAATATATATTTTTTAAAATCAAACCCTTCTTTATAATTTGGTATATAATATTAGGATAGGAAGTGTGAGGTTTTAGACATTTAGATTATTAAAAATGTAGATCTAGGCCATTTATTCTATCACTTGATAACTTTGGCAATTTTCACTATTTTGGTAGACATATATTATTTCACACTAAGAAAATTCTTCCATATTGCTTTAAAATTCAATTATATTCACTTGAAACATCCCTTATCCAAGAACCAATATTATTCTATTTAAGTCAAGAAAAGCATTATCAATTATTCAAACCATGTCTAGATGCATACATATACCAAAGGATCACTATTACATTAATAAATCTATATGGGATAACTATATGGGATTGATTCCATAGTTGGAGTACTATAGATACATATTAAATGTCAAATCATTATGGGGGTGATTGGGGTTAGCTCAACCCATTACACTCCCACTTTTCATTTTGTAAGTTTTCAACTATCATAAGCCCTAATGGGGTGTCAACCTTGAAAAGTTCATATGCATGGATTTTTCACATACAAAAAGGTAAAAATTACATGCATATTCATATTTTAATAGACGAAATAATTTCTTTGTTTTCCTGCATAGGTCAAGATCAATATATAGGGGTGAAGAGTGACAGTCAATCCTAACTATTTCTAATCTATTTTGAACAATAACAATGGTATTTAATATTTTATTTACACAATAATAATTAGGTCTTATTTGATAATTTCCATCCATATTTCAATCACACACAATCACACTAGCATGAAAAATTTAGCTATCATTTTATCCTCTTTGTGCCTTCCATAGTTATCTTGTTTTAATAATTTGAGCTTTGTCAATATTAGTACTTTAATTTCATTCTATTATTTACAAGTAATTTAAAACATTTTATATATTTTAATTCATTTTATCTTAATTAGAGTTAATATCCAAATTAATTCTAGTTTTTTATAAAACATATTGATGAGCCCATACATTTTATTCAAGCATTGATTATTTTTTATCTTAGGGTTTAGATAAATTATTGAATATTTGACACTAAAATAATTTTATTTCAACTTTGGATTTAATATATGATATTAAAATAACTTTATTTTCACCTTGGATTCGATATTTGACATAGAAAGTACTATATTTTGACCTTAGATTTGATATTTAACACTAAAACCACTATTTTTGAACTTAGATTTCAAGGGACTTTATTATTTTCCATACACAAATTATAAATTTTCTAGGACTCAAAAATTTATCTTTTTTTGCTTGTTTCTCAAATTACATGTTGTCTTCCCCTAATAAGGAACATCCTTAAAAATCATGTAATAAAATGAATAAAATCCAATAATGATAAAAAAGAAATGAATAATTTCAATCCTTATACACTTAATACTATTGAAATATCCAATCCAAGTTTTTATCAGTTATTGCACACCCTCTTAATGGGATTATTATGAACATAGATAATGATAAGGCCTATGAATCTAAATTTGATAAGGAAAACAAAATTTAGTGAATATTTTGATGCTATCCTAGATTAAATTAAATATTTGCTATTTTTAGCTCGAAAAAAACAAAATAAACATTATTACACTATCACATTTGAAGAACAAAATTATTCCAATAGTAATATCAATCAATTTTTTATTAATCATGTCATAGGTGTTGTTATCTTTATTATTGAAACTGCCATTAAATCTACACCTTTGGCTTTTTGGGAAACACAAGGATTGAAATAGGTATATATATCTATGCCTAACCAAATTAATCATATATATCTAGACATAATACATCACCTCCATTTCATACTACATAATTCCTCATGCAAAATATTTTAGCTTTGCATTCTAAAGTGTTGCAATTAGAGAAAGTTATACCAAAAGATATCTAATAAATGGATTCTAATACTTAATTAACAATCCATTAACACATAATATAAAATTATATACTTTATCTACATGATTTTTATCTCCTAAAATTCCACTATATGAAGGTATAAGAGATCTAAAATAACACTTTTGATCTTTTCATGTGGCATGTCTAGACTATGCTTTCAATGACAAGTTGATAATTGAGTTATTTCTTGTAATCATAAAAGATTATGTCTTGTGTTAATTTTGTGATTTACCTATATAATAAATAAAATAAATCAATCCATTATAAAATTATTTTCTCATCATTTTTCTATCAAAATTTATGAAAATCTCTCTTATGCACAAATTGCTAAACTTAAATGAGGAACTAATGAGCCTATTAGTGATTATGTAATTTTTTACAAGACCAATTTTTCTAATATGAATAACACCTTTGTATATAATTAATTGCAATATATATTTAGACAAATTTTACTATCACCTTTACATGAATCAATCATTTTCAATAAATTTATTAGTTGAGTAACTTTGTCATACAATAAAAGAGGTATAATTCAACATTATTTCTTTTAACAAGATCAAATATGCACATGTATCTAATTCAAATTATACAATGAATTTTAAAATAAAAAATCTTAAAAATTTAAGAAAACATATATTAAAACCAATGTAATTATCATAGTTAATGTTCTATCTCAACCTTCAAACAATCTTGTTTTATTAGATTAACCAAGAAGAAAAATTCTATGTTACCATAACCACCTCATAAATTGTTACAAAAGTTACTTGAGTTCAATATCATTAATCTAAATTTACCACTATATATTGACATGAGTATACCTCAAATTAAATAATTTGATAGTAATTCATACATTCATTACCATATATATAATGAACACTCTATCAATAGATGCTTCAAGCTCAAACACCACATTCAATATCTTATCTAAAATAATGTCATTAAGTTAATCATTTCTAGAGAGCAAATTAATCCAAAATATAATGAAAATACTAAGTTGAAGATTTTTAGTTAGACATTCATAAACCATGAGACAAAAATGGATAATTTAGTAGTACATCATACCTATGATATAAAACCCACTCTTGAGACATATTATCATTCATTAGATGGAATTATTGATAAAATTATTGAAACCTCCCAAACACTGACCATGGTCAACTATGATGATAGTGAGATGGTGGATGATGATTATGATTTCCATGCCTTATTTATATGAGTATACATTTAAAAAAAAAAAACTTATGCACAATATATTATTTAATAATGGATCAAGTGAGAATTCATGGACAATGACATTAATCCATTCATCAGGTTACATAATGTGAAATGTAATAAACATATAAAAATGTTGAAACATTCAATGGGAAATAAAACACTACTTTGGGACACATTGTGTTACCTCTTCAAGTGGGTCCTACTATAATATCCACTCTTTTTTTAGTTATATCACATAATTAATTCTTATACATGGTATTAAGACACCCTTGGTTATATAAGCACCATGTTTTACCTTCCATGGTGCATATATGCCTAAAGTACATGCATTGCAACCATTGGTCATAGTTTCATGAACTATATGTGGATCATATAGAATATATTATACCTCCTCTACCACATCTACCACCTTAGTGCATTTAAACATATATTTAAGAATAAATAAAATTTAAAATTGTTTCACCTATGTAAAATATTTATATACAACTAATTCAAAAAAAATGCAAAAGTCTCAAAAGTAACCAATGGAAAAAACAAGCATCATATAAAAAAAACACCATCAAATGCAACATATTATAAATTGGTGATATCCACAAATCAACATGGTTCACGTAAAACAAAAAATTTAGAACAACCTTATACTAATCCTCATTAGATTTCAAAAATTCCCAATCCCTCTAGAGATACTCCTTCCACATAATATTACATGAGTAGTGATCTAGATAGGTACATTACAATAACTAATGATTTTTATGATTTTAAGTCATCCACATATATCACATTTTATGCATGAAATGTAACCCATGTAGAGTTTATTACATATATTTATTATGACTTTAATCTTTATGGGATTATTGGTTAGCACATTTAAATTTCAAATACTCTAAAAAATTCAAAAATATTCAAAAAAATAAAATTAAATAGCTTCTTGATTGCTTCATCATGTTATTATTTAACTTTTTACACATGATCAATTTGATAAATCTTATAGGCCTTGGCTCTTTGTGTCTTATTAGCATCTTCATTTTTTTAGTTTCCCAATCTAAATATTCTAAAATAATGATATGATATTATTACCATTTTATGTCATTTATCAATCTATTTTCATAGTCTGAACAAAACATTATGTATTTTCCATCACATATAGTATAAAAAAAAAGTTAATATTGACTATCACTATTCTCCTGAACATGTCGATATTGACCTATATATTTTTACATATTCAAATTAAAAAAATGAGAAAACATATCATTAATAAACCCATTTGTTTATAGTATACTATACTTAGTTTAGTTTACACAACACTATTATTTATGCAAAATATGTCCTTTGAGTAATATATTTCTCATACATGCATGTTACATATGTTGACATGTGTATATTTGATGAGACATGGGTGTAAAATAATTCCTCTACATTCCTATTATATCCTCTACATGATTTTAAACTATAATTCATATATACATTGGGGACATGTTTCTCATACATAAGTATTCCATCATATTTAGTGCATACTTAACCTTGACACATATTATCAATTATTCATATTTACTCCCTTTATTATAATTTCAAGCACATGTTTTATCTCTTGGTTCATTTTATTATTATTTCAAAATGCAAAAAAAAATCAAATATTTCAAAAAAATAAAAAATCTAATAATCTAAAAATCCAAAATCATGACCTAAGCATGATTAGACATGTATTTTACATCATTGTCATACGTTATTTATCTCATGATTTTTATATATCATAATATTTTTATATCACACATGAATTTCAATAGTATATATTAGTGTCATGTAAGATATATAAATATCACATTGGTTTATATGTTAGACTTTCCTCTACCCAGTGGCCCTTTCATGCTGGAGGCATCTTATCTAAAATTTACAATATTTATAAGTGTTACCGTTAGATAACCCTTGTACTATGTTGAGTTATATACTCTTTAAAAATATATTTTTAGCATTTTTATCTTACATTGTGTACATGGATATGATATTTTATAGGATATGATCACATTACATATACATGGTGTAGCCTATATTTCTAATTCTACACTCCAGTTAATGCACACTTATACACAATAGATTAGAATTTGTTTATCTATTTTTTTGACCCTTGGACCTTGTGTGTAATTGTGACTATTTAGGGACATTTATTGAAATGCCCTTGGTATTATTATGTGTGGTATTTAACCTTATTTGAGTGTGATACAATATTATGTCCTTTGTGTGTTGACCCTTGGCCTTATGAGTGACATTGTGATTGTTTTGTTTATGTTCTTGTTGATATTGTTGAGTTCCAAGAGTTCCATGATACATACCATGAACTAACCATTATTTAGGCTTATTCTATTATTACTACTACTATGATCTTCATTGACCCATTTATTTATACTTGACACTTTAGGCTTAGCCTCATATGTTATATGCATATTTTGAATGATACATATCTTATTATGATGACATATATTTTCAAATATTCTATGATATTTAATGATTATATATTGATATTAATGATAAATTTAAATTTTTATATTTAGATGATTAAATTTTAGAACACCACTCAACTCAAAAAGTGTACATTTCAATGAGATTTTCATACATGAGATAAGTCTCTATGAACATAAATATGTTTTTTGCATAAAATAAATTTTCAATGAATTTATAATGGATCAAAAATTAGTTGTTGGTATATATTATGGGATAATATGCATTAAAATTACAATAAAAAATTATAAATTCATATATTTTGGGTGTGTATGTATGAGAATATATGTAAAGCTTCAAACAAAATATATAATGTTTACATCTACATTATAATTATAGATACCTTATGATTGTTATTAACATATATAATAATGAATATTCCCCTCTAATCTTGGTTATATCTTAGAAGTATAGTTCTAAAGAATGATACTACTAAATTTCATAAAAGGATGGATGAAATATTTGGAGAATATGATTATTTTTCTATTTATACTAATGATGTGCTTATACTATCCAAAAATATTAATGACCTTCTAATTCATCTAAATCAATTTGAAAAGTTATGTAATGCACGTGGATTAGTTCTTTCTGAGAAAAAGATGGAAGTGGGAAAAATAGACATTGATTTTCTTGGTTTAAACATCAAAGGAGGAAAAATTGCATTAAAACTCACATCCTTAAGTCTATTGAATAATTCCCATATTATATTAAAGATAAAACATAAATTCAAAGGTTTTTAGGATCTTTGAATTATTTTACACCCTTATATAAAAACTAATATAATGACAATAAGCTCCTACAAAAAATATTAAAGAAATAAGTTCCACCATGGATGAATGAAATGATGAAAGCAGTTATCAAAATCAAAGAAAAGGTTAAAATACTTCCTAGACTAAGACTTCATAGTGATGGAATAATGGTTTTAGAAACTAATGATTCTAATGATGCCTATAAAGGAGTGTTGTTATAATAAACATTAAATGGGAAGGAAGAAGTTAGTTATTATTATAGTGGTACATGGAATGATACTTATAAAAAATATCACTCCACTAATAAATAATTCCTTACCACCAAACTTTGTTTATTCAAAATAATGATCTTTCTTATTATTAAAATGTTCATACTAAGGACTAATCTTTTACAATTTGAATCTATTATTAGGAAGACATGTGTTCAACAAATTGGAAACCAAATCAAGATGAGATGGGATATATTGTTTTTTGAATTTGATTTTGAAATTCATTACAAAAAAGGAGCCTACAATTTCCTTATGAACCTATTATCAAGAGAAGTTATTGGTTGGTACCAAAAGATTTATTCTAACCATGTATTTGTTCTATAGGCTAATAATAGTAATAAAGTTTGGTAATAAAATAACATTCCTAAAAGACTCTTAAAAGATGAGAAACAAATATTATTGCAATGTATATAAGTAATTTTTGACTAGAGAACTAGAGAAGAATTAACTGGTAATGTAATTGAAATTATATTAGAAAATCCTTCTAGCACCAGTTCTATTGACCTGTATTTTTACATTGATAATACTTTAGGATCATCTCTTGAATTGCCTCTATTTAAAGGATATTCCAAGGAATATTCCTAAGATTTATATCTACCTAGTCTAGGTGCACTAATCTTTACTCAATGGCTTGTTGTGACCATTCTGTTCAAGAGGCCTTTGCTAGTTCAACCTATCCTCAATTAAAAATGTGAATTCTAGTAGGTTTTGGGTACTTAAAAAATGTAAAATAAGGTGTATTTTTTGTTTTATTTTGAATGGGTTTTGGTGTCATGGTGACAATGACAAGGTTCACAATCATTTATTCAAAAGACCATTTAATTTTAGGAAACACATTAGGCAAACAAATGTGCAATGTAAAATTATCTAATAAATTAGCTTTGTGCAAGTTTTTATTTATTATTAAAATTAATTTTAAGTTCATTCCACTTATTTTAGCATTCAAAAATGTGAAAATACTCAATTGATAAAATAAAAATAATACATATATTCATTAACATGCATATTGTTATCAAATTTCAAATCAACATTTGGGGTTTTGCATAATTTATGGGTTTTTAGATGATTTTGGTTTCATTCATTCTATTCATTCAACATTCAACAATACAATTATCTAATGTATAAAAAGGGAAACATTCAAATATTCATTTTAATAGACACTTATTTCAAATATTAACTAGAAATTAATAAAATAAATAGTAAAAGATAAGGGGAAGAGGAAGAAAATAAAAGCCTACAATATTATTTACTAATTTGAGATAGTTATCATAAAGAATCCATAAACTAGTAGATGTAAAATTCAATCCAAATCCAATGTAAGATTCTTAGGGGAACAAAGCAAGGAAATAACAGTAACCACCACCATATACATGTGTAAATGGTATAAAAATAATCCCAAGTCTTCAATTAATCAATAATGTCACAACTGTAATGTTTTTTTATATATACCAAAACACCAACTGTAAAAGAAAGTTTCAACCAAAGTTTAACATAGAAACACATAATGAGATCCATAATTATGTTATATCCAACACAATAACTAGAACAAGTACATGACTCATCAATAAATTCATTAGGAAGCATTTTAATTGCTTGGTATTTAGATAGAAGTGGTTTAGTGTGGTCATACCCCCTCACTCCTATCTATGTACTTTACTATGGCCATCCTAGTGGAACCATTATTTAGTTATTCCCTTACCTAAGTATTTTTATAGGCAATAAAACAATCACTACCTCAATGGGTAATTCAACAAAGTTTAACAAATAGTGATAAAGTGAGAATAGATTAAAAAAAATCATCATAATAATATTACTTAAGCAAGATCTACCAATTCAAAAGCAATAGAAAAATATAAAAGGAAAATGAATATTTCCAAAATCAATGCAAATCCTTGTAACACCTTTTACATTTACCAAAAATCAAAGGCATGAGGTTTGGAATGAACTACTTCAAGAAGCGTGCAAGCTTCATGGGATGTTTTAACAACTATGCTTATGTTCTGTTTGGGAACATCTTACACATATGCAATAGGGTATAATAAAATTACAAGTAATTCCTAAGGATGCTAAATTATCTTAGGTAATTCTTACATTTACAATTATTATTGATATGAATTCTACATGAGTTCAAAGGTCTTAATACAAATTAATCATCCCAAGGACTAGTGCACTTATACTAGGTTTTGATTTTAATCTCATTCTTAAATATATAAACCTTTATATCTACCAAATTAATAATATAATTCCATTATACTTCATTTATAATATAATTATATGAGATAACTTATTAAATATTCCAATGATCTATTCCAAACATGGAGCATTTGATCCTTTATCACAATATGCCCTAGTTAGGAATAATCATTTACTTATTAAAACCTTCAATGAAGTATCTTATTTTCCAAGTTACTTACAAAATATGCATAACATTTATATAATATTATTATAATTCCATTTCAAGGAGTTATAAGGATTTCTCCATAATGGTCCATTGCACTTTGATAGCGATTTATTAATTTCAAAGTGAAATGATTACCTCCTAATAAACTTTAGGAGATTTATACAACTTTACTTACTTAAGTAATTCTCCCATTTGAATCCCGAAGATATATTCTCACATTAATTATACCCTCATGAATAAGTATTATAATGATTATAATCTCTTAATTCACCACATTATAAACACAAATATCTCATTTTAATAATCTGTATAATTTATTGTCTTAAGGTCTTACAATGAAGTCTCAATCAAACTCTCATTAATTAAATCATCTATCAATGAATTTTTGGATAGATTATGGTATTTTTAAAAGTCTTTATTAACATAACTTACAAATCACATCATAATAATCTATTATAATTCTCAACATAATTTAGCTTGTTCAATGAATAACATCACTTAACTTTTATAAACACAATGTTAATTCCATAAGAAGCATACAAGGTAATATAAATTTTAGGTTTGATCTTTGAGATGAAATCATAACATACTAAAAATAATTACAATTATCATAAACTCATTTTCATTAAAATAATCATGTAAAAATCACAAATAAAATTTTAAACCAAGGCTCCAAGACAATTATTTACATACTTGAATAACTAGCTAGTTCAATACCATAAACCTAATAATTAAACAAGTATAATAAAATCTATGAATGCATTTTTAGATTATAAGTCAACTAATAACCAATAAAATATAGCAATTAGAATGCCATAACCTTCTAATCATTATGATAACACTACATATTGCAAAATAAGAGACTAACTGAAAGTACATGTTAAATTCACATAGCTATGTTCATTCTATCAAGTGTCTTAATGAACCAATGCAAATATATATACAAATAATAATATAATGAATACATGAATAATAAATTGATCAAATATAGTCATAAACATAAACCAATCATACATATTTTATCTGAATATAAAATGTAACATAACATTACTGGTATCAAATACAACTACAATAAATTACAACTATAATCAATAAAATGGATTACATAAACATTTTATTCATCTAAAACCAACTCTCAAAACTTGAGATAAAGAATAATTGAATCAAAATATTTTTTATGTAAACCAATGAAGCTAAACCTACCTTGTCAGTCCTAATGAGCCCAACCATAAGTGGTCCTAGACCACCCCAACCATCAGTTGGATATGGATCAGGGAAGTAGAGAAACAATGGAGAAATGAAAAAATGTAATGAGATTGCCAACAAAAAACAATCAAACAATAAATAGAAAAATAACCATAGGAATCCATCTCACCAAGATCCATTAACTCGAGATACCTGATTATGACTATAACTCATGTTCTTGAGATTATTGATTCATTAGCCATATTCTATTCAAGAATATAATATGGCTTGCAAATCTTATGCCATGCATTTATTAGACAATCATCCTCATATACTAATTTAATAGATATTAATGAGTTAAAATAAAAACTTGTAAAAAGAAGATAACTTCAGCCAACCAAAAATGGTAAATTAAAACCTATGTAAATATATGGGTCAAATTTTGACTGTAATAAACTTTACTAAAAATAGGAAAAGATTCAATATCAACTGTAATGATATAACATAATCATAATAATAAAATAATCAACTGATCATTATTTTCATATGTAAGTCAACTAATAATAATAAGAAATAATTCAGACATCACTACCAAAATCATGCCAGTAATTCTAACAAGATTTGACCAACCCAAGTAAGCTAAATAATGACCAAATTATAATATAAAAGTTAAAAGTAATCATATAGATAAAAATAAAAATAAAATATTATTTTTTCACAAAACCCTAATGTCCATTTCAAACCCTATGAAGACTCATAAATGTCATTTCCCCTAAGCTTATGGTTCTGGGTTCAAAATACACAATAGGCTAATATAAGTGAAACAACATTTATTTATAAACCCATATGATGCAACTAGGGTTTTACAAATTAAAAAAAATTAAAACATTACACAGTCAATGAAATACCCAATCATGTAACCCAACTATGTAACCTAACTATGTAACCCAGCTAGGGTTTTTAAACATACCATGGATTTAAAAAACATTGTAGTCAAACAAAGTCATATCCACCATTAAAATGGCATAATAATGTTAAGAAAACCCCAACAATAACAATGCACAAATATCAAATGTATATACATAGTATATACCCTTAACCATAAATATCAATAAATAAAATATATACATATAAAAAATATATACAAATTATATATATTCAACATAACCATGTCCAAGCTGTATAATTGCTTCCATGAAATAACACAAAAATAAAAGCCATCGACCATAGTTAGGTTGTTAACAATAAACACCATAATATAGATAAAATATGAATGCCAATGTTTATATCTAAAATAATAACCAATTCACCATTAAAAACTACATGCTCATAAATTCTAACAACAACACTTGGAATCTCGAAGTTGAACATTGAAGAATATTTTATTCTCTTCTAGGCTCCTAAGTTGTTATGAAAAAAAAACATCCAAAATCCACATGCCTTGAATAAAACTAGTTGAATAATATAAACCAAAATGAACCCCAGTTAACTCTACTAAACTCTGACATGGTTGATAAATTAATGATTTTACTATAGTTCAAGCTTCCCAAAAAACCTCATCCAACAATTGCATTTCATTTCCCTTGGCCACCATACCAACATTTTTGATAAATTCTTGAATGGTGCAGATATATTTTGACAAACAAGAAAAAATGACCTCAATAAAACCTAAAAATCATTGGAAAAGTCTTGACCCATTCGTATGGTAATTTGAGCCAATGCCATGACTCTAACATTGAATGGTTTTAACAAAACATCAAACTAACTACCAATTCCCTTAGGTGGGTCATGACCTAACCAAATTAACACATGCCAAAGCCAAACATAGATATAACAAATAATGCCAAATGAAAAAGCATAAAAAAGAATTCCTTTAAAGCATATACATTAGTCACAAAAGAATAAAATGCATTTATAAGATCTTTCAATTATAACTTGGTTGATATTAAACATTACTTTAAATACATCAATAAAATATAATCAAGGTAATAAAGAGTCAACACTCAACAAAATGACTAAACATAAGAACAAGTGATCAAATTCCCTATCAAATTAGATATTCATTAAGACATCAAAAATATAATAAACTAGAATGATGAAAAATGATGACATCAACAAGAAATCAATAGTCAGGCTACTAATCACATCTCAACAAATTGACAAGTCCTAAAATTGACAATATCAAGTAAAATAATGATTGTACAAACATTGAAATATGATAATACCAATCAATAATGAAATCAGACATAAAATGATAACACTCAACACTTAAATCATGTAACAAAATGACTTAATAAATAATACTATCAAGATTAGTCTGTATTATAGAATTTACTATTTTGGTTCATCCATGTTATTTCTCCATGTTTCTCTATTGCTCAGGTCTAAAAATAATCTAGCTCAAATGATTGTCTTTGTAGTCAAAAAATAGACCATCAATAGTATTTGGACATCTAAATACAATAAATTCAATAGAAATATTTAAATAACACATCTAAACTAAATATAAAATCAATAATCATTAAGCATAAATATCTAATGCTATAATGAAAAGTGTATTGATACCTATCTTAACAATTATAATAAAATGTATCAATGTAGACCATAGAACTATAACACCATATTGAAACAAATAAAATATGTCTTGAATAGTCAATAACTAACTATATCAATAAATGACATTAATACAGGTCAAGTAGGGTCATGAAAAATAATCCATAATTTTGAAAATCACATTAGAGTTCATTATAATGATTTTATCAAAAAAATTATAGCATAATGATAAGAGAGGAGTTGAGGGAGAGAAAATAAAATAATAGGTCATGAACAACAATCTATAATTTTGGCACTGCTCCAGGACAAAATGGCAGTAATGAACAGGAGGAATGGGTTACCCCAAAGAAAAAGAACCGAAAAGGTAAAAAATTTGCAGATGTTGGCACTGATCCCAAACAATGGAGACCAACCCTAAGAGAAACAAGACAAAGAGAGATTGCTAGGGAGATTGCCAGTGGTAAACAGAAAACACTGGGGACCCAACCCCTCAAACCCTCTAAATGAGAATCTTATCTTGGAATTTGAGGGGCTTTAACAGTCCTTCAAAATAGTTTGAGGTTAAAAAATACATTTTAGATAATAAATTATATATTTTATTAGTCCAAGAAGATAAGATGAATGAGGAGAGTTCTAGGAAAATTGCTAACTACATATGGCCTAAGGCAGCTTTTTGCTTTAGTCTAGCTGAAGGGGCTTCAAGGGGGATTGTAACTATGTGGAATAGTGCTAAAATTTAGGGATATCTTATGGCTTATAACAAGCACTTTTTGATTATCAATTTCTCTTTAAACTCTTTGAATTGGTCGTTGATCAATGTCTACAGACCGAATAATAGAGCATTGAGGTAGAATTTATGGATAGACTTGAGAAGTTTCAAGAATAATTCCCAGAACACTAGATGGATGTTAGCTAGAGATTTTAACACTCCTCTGTACCCTTCTAAAAAATAGGGTGGGATTATTGATTACTCAGACAACATGTTTGACTTTGCCAAATTTATTAATGACTGGGGATTATTGAATATAGAATTGCAAAACCAAAATTTTACTTGGTCCAATAGAAGAAGAGGAGATCAAATGATTCAGGTTAAGTTAGACATATTTCTTATCTCATGTAACTAGAATGATTATCATAATATGCATGTGTAGGCTTTTCCTAGAACCATGTCTGACCATTGCCTGATCTTCCTTAGTTGGAGAGAATAGGGATAATCTAGACCTTCCCCATTCCATTTTGAAGCTATGTGGATTGAACACAAAGACTTTAGACAAATGGTGGCCCAATGGTGGACAATTCATATTCAGGGCACTCCTATGTTTTGAATAGTCAAAAAACTCTAGCATATTAAACAAGAAGTTCATGGATGGAATAAATACAGCTTTGGGTAGGTCTTTCAGCAAAAGAAAAACATAGTGGGAAAACTCAAAGATATTCAGCAACAGATGGCTCAAGGGAATGATTCTAAAGACACTTTAGAAGAAGAGAATGTCCAGTCTTCTAAATGGAAGAATCTTATGGAAAGAGAAGAGGTTTTCTGGAAATAGAAATCTCATGTTCAGTTGCTTAAAGAGGGTGATAAGAACACTGCCTTCTTTCATCTCTCAGCCATGAAACATAGGAAGGCCAACTCAATAACAAAGCTTGTTCTGGATAATGGTGACATTATAACCAAAGATAATGAGATAGGGGAATAAGCCAATGCTTTCTTTCATAATATGCTCACTGAAGAAAATAATGATGATGGGAATGATAGACCTATGAACCAATTCATTGATAAAATCCCCTATTTGATAACTGAAGAAGATAATTTGTAGATGTTAAAGCCTATATTCAAGGAAGAAGTCCATGCTATTTTATTTTCCATGGGTGCATTCAAAGCCCTGAGTCCTGATGGCTTCCATCCTATATTCTTTCAAGAATATTGGGAGATAGTAGGAGCAGATCTTACAGTTGTTGTTCATGATTTTTTTAGATCAGGTAAACTTTTGAAACAAGATAATAATACCTTCATATTAATTGTTCCTAAAAAATCACAACCTACACACCTTATTGATTTCAGGCCCATTAGTCTATGCAACACTATTTATAAGTTATGTACTAAATTGTTGTTTATGAGGATTCAACCTTTACTAGACAAAATTATTTCTCCTACACAAAAGGTTTCATCCAGGCAGGTAGATTCTTGATGCTATGATCACCACACATGAAAATATTCACTCCATGGATAAGAGCAAAATCCTTGGTATGGCTCTCAAGCTAGATATTTCTAAAGCATATGATAGAGTCTCATGGACTTTTTTATTCCAAGTCATCAGAAAATTTGGGTTTAATGATAAAATGTCTCGCTTGATATGGAACGCTATCTCTTCTACAAAATTTTTGGTTCTGGTAAATGGTGTATCTAGAAGGTTTTTCTCATCTTTGAGAGGAATTCTCCAGGGAGACCCTGTCTCCCCATACTTATTCATCATAATGGTAGAGGCACTGGCAAGATACATACAAGCAGATATAGTGTCAAAAAAGTTAGTGGGCATCAAACCTGCCTCCTCCCTTTATCCTATGGTGGTGCAGTAGTTTGTGGATGATACCATCTTTTTTGGCATCTCATCAGTGATTGAAGCTAGAATATGGAAGAATATCTTAAATGATTATGCCATAGAGTCTAGGCAAAGGATAAATTTCCAAAAAAGCAATCTGTATTTCTTCAACACTCATAATGACCTTAGACTCATAAATATTGATATTTTAGAATGTGCTGAAGCTGCTCTACTAGCTACCAACCTGGGTCTCCCACTCATGGTCAAAGAGGTATCTCCTAGTTTTTGGAATGGAATTGTGGAAAGAATGTAGAGTAAACTTCTTGGTTGGAAAGGGAAACTCCTCAGTAGTGCTAGTAAACTGCAACTTCTTCAAGCCTCACTACAAGGTATTCCTACATATTTCCTATCTCTTTTTAAAATTCCTACGTATTTTGTTGACAAAATGGAATAGATTCAAAGAAAATTTTTATGGATGGGGGTGGAAGACAAATAGAGAATGTCTTTAGTTAGATGGGAAAAAAGTGTGTCTCCCAAAATCTCATGGTGGACTCAATATTAGGTCTATCAGGAACATGAATAAAGCCCTTCTCTCAAAAATTAGTTGGAACATGATCCATAAAAATAATGATTGGGGGGAAATAATTTATGCCAAATACATGCATAGCACTGATGATTCCAACTTTCTTCAACAAATGGGATTACCCTAGGGATCTATGATATGGAATAAAATGCTTAAAATTAGAAGCCTTATTAAGAAGGGAATTAGATGGAAACTAGGAAATGGATAGAATATTAAATTTTGGGATGATATCTGGTTAAAGGACAAGGCTCTCATCACACAAGGAAACTATGGATAGATTGTTGACTTGACTACTCAGTTTTTTGGAGATAGAGTCAGTGATTATATATAAAATAAAAATGGGATGCAGAGCTAGAAAAATATATTAGACTATTGTGATCATTGACCTAAGCTATTCCCTAGAGTGTAGGAGATCCAGCAGTGCATTCAGGAGATCAAAATCCCTCTCTTCCCCCATGAAGATGAATAGTGCTAGTGGCCAAATAAGAATGGATCATTTTCTGTCAAGTCTGCTTACCATCTGCTCATTCTTGAGGCTTAGAATAAAGATGTATGAAAAAAGGTTTAGAATTATAAACTTATCCCAAAAATTAACATGTTTTGGTGGGCCTCTGCTCATAACAAAATCCTAACATAGGATAATCTTCAAAAGAGAAGGTTTACCCTGGTTAACAAATGTTTTTTATGTGGTTCAAAAGAGGAATCAGTTTCACACCTCTTCATCCACTGTGATTTTGCCCAGGAATTATGGGGCACAATACTTAATAACTTTGGTATTGAATGGGTCTATAATTCTGACCTTAAAGAAGTAATCCTCAGCTGGAATCCAACCTTCACACATCCTTAGCTTATGGAATTATGGAAGTAAAATCTACCATGTTTGAGTTGGATTTTATGGAAAGAGCACAACCACAAAATTTTCATGGACACTACTAGAAATGAATCTAAGGTGTTTCATTCCTTTGTTAAGACCCTTATGGAAATTGTCACCATAGCCCATATTCATACTCTAGAGAAACCCCTATCTCAAATTGAAAACCAAATTGTAGCCAAATGGAAGGTTTTAAACCAGATCCCTGAGTATAATAACTCCAAAATATAGAGACTAAATACTAAATGGATTCCCCCAAAGCCTAATTGGATGAAACTCAACTTTGATGGGGCATCCAAGTCTAATGGTAAAGCTAGTGGAGGAGGAATTATAAGGAATGATAAAGGATGGATGATTGTTTTCTATGCTAGTGGAATAGGATGCCAGAGTAATAACTATGCTGAATTAATGGCTTTCCTATGGGGGTTAAAATTGGCTATATCCCTAAGAATAAGGAACTTGAGTATACAAGGAGACTCTAAACTAGTCATAGATGTAATTAATAAAGCATCAAATGTGGGAATTAAGCTAAAATATATCATTATAGATATCCAATTTCTTTTGTATAAGTTCTCGAGAGTGGAGATTTCTCATATTTACAGAGAGAGAAATAGTGTTGTTAATGCCTGTGCCAATCTTGGTCAAAAATTTGTAATTTGGAGGGTGTGGTGACAAGGTGTTCATATTCCCTTAAACATTAGGGATATTATTCAAAAGGTGATGAATGTTCAAGGATGAGTTGAATTTATGACAAGGATAACTCTCAGAGGTGGTCCATTTAGAGGGGGCCATCATGGATTTAAGAACTTGATAACTTTTGTTCTCTTTTGACAATCATTCATGATTTATTGTATCAAGAGGTTAACGCACGTGGGCCTCATTATGAAGATTAATGGGAAATTATTTCCAAGTATGGGAGTAGACAAAATCATCTCTGTAGGGTATTTTGAATAATGAGCCATCACATCTTCATTATGCATAAGTGAAAGCAAGGGTTAACAACCATTTCAAAGCTGAAGGCTGAATTTAGGAACTCCACGAGTTGGGTTTGCAAATCCAAAATGGGAGGAGACCAAATTCAAATAGAACCAATCTCTTGTTGTGAATTTAAAGATAATCTACTAGTTTGGCATTATTGTAAAGAAGGGGGAATCAACCCATATCTAGAAAGGCTTAATGGTTTTGATGAAAACTTGTTTGAGAAATTTGAGAGATCCTAGTTAAATAGGTGGCTCATGGTTGGCAGAATCAGTTTTGAAATCTTTGAAAAGGTGATTATTATGGCCACAAGAATGACCATGCAGGGGATAAAGCTTCAAAGGAAAATAAAAATTATGGATCTTTCAAGCCATAAACTATTCCTAGGAGAGGGAGAAGAACTTGTCCCTTATCAAGGAGGATTCAAGTGTGCTAAACTACCTGAGCCATAGGATGGAGTGTGCTTCATTCTCATGAAGTAATTCATGCTCGAAGGCCAATTTACCAGGTTCTATAATTACCATCTCCCTCTGTTAAATCACTTCAAGCATAATGCTATTATTAGTTTTCCTTTTTACCTGCTCTCCTCTTTAGAACACTCTGTCCTTAGGGTGAGAGCAAAAATGTCTAAAAATTTGGATATGAACCCTATTCCCTTGCACTAGGGCTTCATTTTCTACTTGTACAACTTTCACCAAGCCCTTGAGCCATCCAAGACTATCAGAATTGATAGTGGAGACATTCCTTCCAATCTGGTGTTTGGTGATGCTATTGATGAGTCCTATTTTTCCCTTACTCCTACCAAAACTAAAGATGTTTCTTTCTCCACCCCAAAAGAGACCCCTATTGATACCCCTGGATCCTTTACGAGCAAGAAGGGTAAGAAGAGGAAGGTTGATGAGGAAGAAGAGAATATTAGGGAGACCATGGAGGGGACCCACAAAAATATGAGTAGGGCCATGGGGGGCCAAGGTGGTAAATCTTATAAGTCTTCCAAAGATAATAAGGAAGGCTTCTCCTCCAGAGTTCGAAGGTCAGGGTGGATTTTTAGTAAACCTGCCCTGAAGGCCAGAATTATTAATTATTCAAAAAGCACTTTGGAGGAAGCAACCTAGGAGGAAGAGTCTAAGGAGCTAGAAATCTAAGAAATTTTTGAGGACACTAGAGGGAAGAAGGAGACTAGGGATTTAGAGGTTACCGAGGAGCATGGTGCTGACACTATGAAAACTATTGACAATAAGGGGAAAATGTATGTTGAGGAAGTTGGCAAGGAAATAGAGAATGAGACTGATTGGAAATATGAAATTGGTGCCCTGAAGGATTGTATTCATAAGTTGGAGTAGAATTTCACCAAGGGGCTTCAAAATACAATTCTATTAAACATGTCTATGCTGAAAGAAGTGGGTAATACTGGGCCTGCTGACAATGCAGAGAATACTGAGAAACTTAATGATCTTCTCAAATCAATGGTTATGTAAGGAGATAGCCCTCTGACTTTGGTATTTCTGATTCTTTTTTATTTTGTTTCTATCTTTTAGTTCTCAGCTAGTGCCATCATCTCTCTGAAGACATATTTTTTTTGATTGCCTTCTTATCTTTTTTGCTCTGTGCAGGGTTCAGCCCCTAGTTTGCCGCCTTACCTTATCAAAAACAATCTATAATTTTGACAATCACATTAGAGTTCATTATAATTATTCTCTTAAAAAAATTCTAGAATAATGATAGGGGAGGAGTTGAGGGAGAGAAAATAAAATAACAATGCAAAAAAATAAAAAAAATGATTGGCCAAATCTCATGCAAGAGGAGAAAAAACCAACCCCTTGAAAATGGTGGGGAATGGATATATAGTTAATGAAGTTTTCAAGGGAGGATTTCTCCCTCCTAAATATTCAAAAATCACAATGAATGTTTCCTGTTACCTCCTCCTCTTCCCATTACCATCACTTTCACTATTCACCTACAAAAAGGGACCAAAAATGAGTCAAAAGGGAGAATTAAAAGACCCAAATAATACATTAGCTCATTAAATGTGAACATAATTCAAACCAAGTAGAGTGGGGAAAATCTATGAACATTATTATATTTGGGTTGGAACTAGCTTCCCAACAAAATAATGGTTGATTTTTGACACCTGAGTGAGAAGTTACACTCAAAAAATAAAGGGTAGGATAGAAATGGGCTATCTAGACCCAACTGAGCTTTTGCAAGCTTCAGGGTTCTATTTAATCATTGATGTTCATTTTTAGATTTTTAGTCATAATCAACTATTTAAATCTCAAATTGCCTATGAGGACCCTATAAACCACTTTCAAACCTATTTAAGGTTTTTTGAAATGATAGTAGTGTCTTTTGTTAAGAAAATTTCAAGTTTGGGGGCCTAGATTCTCGATTATAATTACAAGAATTTTAGCTTGATTGGTTACATGTTAATTAGGGAATCAAGGGAACCAAAGACTAATAGAATGATTTGAATGTTTAATGTGGGAAAAATCTTAAATAGAACTAGGAAGGGGTTCCAAGATACCTAAATATCTAATCAAGGTTCATGACCCCAATTACAACTAAGGCAACCATCAAGAGATTTGGAGGCTCACAACCTACTTAGACTTGAAGAGTGGGTAAGGGAGTCCCTAACATAATCAAGGATTTTTCCAAAACTAATGAATAAAATTAAAATTAGGGATGACCCTTGACCAAGTTAGGGATTCATCCTTCACCAACACTACATTGATAAAATGGTAGGCCTCAAGACCTAGTTAAATTTCTAAACCTTGACTATAACTAAACAAACTATGCCATGCCCCTCCTAACCTAATCAAGAAAAAAGTCACAAAAAAACTAAGATCACCCCCAATGTATCATATCTTAGACCTAATTGGGAAGAAAATATCTATTAACAAATGGCTTTGATGAAAAATGAAGGTTTAGATTGAATCAGGGTTTTACTTTAGATAGCAAAAGAATTATGGAAGGTCCTCTCACAAGACCTATTCAGGATTTAGAAGCCTCATTAGGTTTGGGGGCATAAAAATCCAAACACTTATGCAAATTTCAATATGAAAAGACTGATTAGGTCGGGGCATGACTAGATGGACTAAAATGGATAAATAGACAAGTTTTTTATTTGGTGGAGTAAGATTTTTCCTAACTCCACAAGATGTTGCAAGTCTAAAATGGGGGTTTAGGAGTAATTTTTTAGAGGTGATCAAAACAAAAAATTTGATTTAATAGGAAAATATAACATAATGGTGTTTATTATAGAGGCCAAAAGGGCATAAAAACCAAAATTACTTGCTGAAGCAAATTAAGAGACCTAGTCAAGCCAGGAAATACTTGTTTAAGAGACCTCACAAGTTGGAAAAGTGCCTTAAAAATGAATTTTTATTCCAAGAATAAAATAAGAAACTTATCCACATGAGAGAGACAAAGAGGATGGAATAGGTTCTATAGGTATAATAGGCATACAAATCAAAGTGACCCCAAAATTGGTTGTAGGGAGTTGAGAGAGTAAGCAAGCAAAATGCCATGCAAGTAGAAGTGTAACAAAACTCCACTTCAAGGCGAAGTGTTATATATGAAACTTTACCAATTAGGATTTGTTGTCAAAACATGATAAGTTTTTGGATCTTAAAGGGCATGAATATCAAGATGACCTCTTAGAGTAGTCCAATAGAGATAACTTCAAATGTAAATTGAGAGGTCATAACTCTGCTTTTACACTAAGTGTAAAATACAAATATAACTTGCAAGGACATGGTCTTTCCATTAGTAATCATTTTGGGCCTTAGGTTAACATTAAAACTAAGATATTAGAACAAAATTCAAAAAAAAGAGATTCCCTATTTCTTGGAAGAATGAAGGCATGTTTTGAAAGGAAAAAAATGATGACTCTACTTGAAAATACTTATGAGTATTTTAAAACATTAAAAACATGTTTATGAACCCAAAATATTTGGCCGAGGCTATGCATGGGACATGAAAATATTTAAGAGAGGAGAAGACAAGAGTGGCTAAAATACCAAATAAAATATTCTCATTGACTGGGTGTGTGTATGTGAGTTCATTTACCATCTCTTATAACCTCTAAAGATTAGCTACTATGAATCCAATCATCAAGATAGTGAATCCTACATTGAGAATGCTTACTTTGACATTAATCCATTACTAGATATGTATACATATCCTTAATCGAGTTACTTATAATCCCATTCTAGGCCTTGTTCTACTACCAACAAGACTAAAAAGTTCATGATGGAGTTGCCCAAATCACCTAGATTCAGGTTTTTATTTAAATTTATCTTTTTTATTTTCTTTTCTTCTCTTGATTTATATTTTATCTTTCCTATTTATCATTTTAATTCTAGGTTAGGGACCACTATAGTAGGTGAAATGCAAGACAATATATTTTTCACCTTAGATCTTCACCATTGCAGGTTCGTCCAAGCGAACCTAGAAACCATTAAGATGTGAATTTTGTGCTTGGCCTAAAGAGAATGTATTCATTAATCAGATAATTTTACCCAAACATAACCCAAATTAAAAAAAAATTATAACAAATATGATAGTTAAACCTTCAAAATTGATTTGAAAATAGAATCTAAGGCCACAAACTACTTAGAGTACTTATACACTAGAAGTGTCACCCAATTTACCTATGAACAATCCTTTTGTTCTTAATTTTTGCGACCCATAGGAAAATTTATAGGAGAAATAAGTGGGTCAGATGAAAAATAAGTAAACAACAAGGTTGAACTGATAATGAAAATTAGGAAAAATAAAGAAAATCAAACTAAACTAACAAAGTGGGAAATAAAATAAAAACAAAGAAGGATATGGAAAGAGAAGTTATTTACAAGAACTCACTAGGATAATTAAACCTTAGAAGTAGTGTTTGAGGAATTACCCATTAATAGGAAATGGGATGTCCTCATTAGTTATATACCTTAGTAAAAAATGCATTTTCACCTAGAATTTTAGAGATTTGATAAGGACCCAACCACAAGGCATCAAACTTACCATGTTGTCATTTTATCTCATGAGCCTTATCCCAAATAAGGACTAGGTTAGATATTATAAATAATTTAATTTTTGATCACTTTTAAAACAAACATTTGATGAAATCTTTGTGTTTTCTAAACTATAATAGGGTTGCATCATATTTTTCCTCTAGTTATATCAAGTTAAGTAGGAGAGTTTATATCTTATCATTTATACCCAAGTATCTCTCATGAAATATAATGTAGGGATCCTTAGGTTAATTGGAAATATGGGGTATTATCCATAAATAAGATGGTATGGTAACATTAATAGTGGTGTTTTAATTCTAGTCCCATCAGACCACAAAGTAAATTTCAAAATATTATGTTAGTCCATAGGGTTTTTTATCAAGATCTTCTTAATTACATCAAGCAATTTTTTATTAGTTGATTACACTACCCCATTACCCTATGGATAATAATTATAAGAGAGTTTTAAGATTACCTAGTTTTAATAGGACCATTTAGTGAATTGAAGATATGAGAAAGTAGGACCATTATTACATACCAACATAGCAAGCATCCCAAACCTAGTGATAATGTGTTCTTCCATAAAGTTGATTAAAGTTATCTACTAGACTTACATCCTTATGAAGGTAGTTTCAAGCCTTAACATTTTGAAGTAACATGGAAAAAATCATAGGTTATGGGTGGCCTAATATATGGATTAAATATGTATATTTTAAGGGCTAGCTCTCATTAATGTATTAGTTAGGCTCTCTACTCTACACTACCAGCTTGTCAAAGAAAAAGGAAGAAGATAAATTGAAAGGAAACCTATATAACTAAGGTGATACAATAAAATGTGTCCTTAACTTGTCTAATATACACTAAAAATGTTAAATAAAAACATGTAATTGATTTCAATTCTCAAATTAAGGTCTCCAAACATCAATATTTCACATAGAGGCTTAGCTTGATGTATGATCTAAGGTAGCTTGTTAGGTCTCTCAAAAACACTAGGGAAAGATTACACTTACTATACTTAGAATATTATTAAATAAAAATATGCAACCTATAAGGATTAACAATCAATAAAATAGTTAAATGAGATAAGATAAAATGAAAGGAAACATGCACTATCACTGTCACTCATCTATAAACCATGAAAATACACTAGTCACAAGCATTGAGGAGGCATAAATTCAATCTTATTAATTCTAAAGGGGAAACTAAAAATGTTTTTTTTAAAGTAAGTATTTGAGATAAATTAGGTTAAGGATTATTAACAATGCCAAAATAATGCTTAAATATATATATATATATATATATATATATATATATATAGAGAGAGAGAGAGAGAGAGAGAGAGAGAGAATGCCTAAAAACTAGGAAATGTGACATCCATTAGGTCTTTATCCAGCTCTAACATGATAGTTAATTAATTTTATCTCATAAAATATTTTAAAAATGGCATAGAGGTTTAGTTAGACTTTTTTTTAAGGTTTAATGAGTCTTGGGAATTTATTGGAGGAGTTTGACTAGCTGAAGTGCCTACATTCTTACGTGCATAACTTATATACTAGCTCACATGTCCTTTCTTGAAGAATATGTCACCTCATTGAAAATAGGTATTCAATTCTTAATTAATACATATATTTAAATATTATACAATGATTTATGAGGTTTATCCACCTTACTTGGGCTGTTATAAGACTCATTGATGCATCTTTGACCCTTTGAACATTTTATGTGTAGGAGGGAAAGAAGGTCTTATTATGAGTGTTAGAGAAAATTTCAACCTTGAATCCTTATTAAAATAAATCATATGAATTTTTATTTCTTGACTAGGTGTAGGAGACAATTATAAACCTCAATTAATCATTTTGAAGATCTTCTATGCATCAATTTGGTGATTTGATCACTTGACTCCTTCTTAAGCAAAAAGGCGTAGGAGAGAAAAAATTGGGTTTTGCATTGAATCAAAAAAATTTACTCCATGAATGGATTATAAACATAAATTAATACTTAAAAAAAATAATTTGGAACCATCAATCCCTCCAAAATATGAAAGTTTATTCCATTTGCTTGCTTTTTCACCCATTCCTTGTAGCCTTGAAAACTGGGAAAATTCCTTGTGTAAAAGAGTGTAAAGACTATATTGGATAAATGAAAACATTTTTGAGGACCCTTTATCCCCTTATAACTCCATAACATGTTTTATAATCTAAATAAATGTTTAATTATCTTTTTTCTTCCATTTATCTCTCTAATTAGGCCTAGAAATGGAGATTTGGCTGAAATGACCACCCACACATATAAAACCTAAAAAAAGTGTTTGAGTAACTTTTAATAGTGTAATACCATATATTGTGCCAAATTTAAAGTTTTGGGGCACTGTGTAGATTGGAAAACTATGAAATGGTCATTGGCAAGCCTAAATGCTTGAGGGGTAATCTGAGATGTTTTTCATGAAAATTTTAGGTTTTAATGCTTGAACATAACTTTATGAGACATGTAAAACCTTCAAACAACTAATTATTTGATATTTAAGTCTCTTATTTCACTCATAGACATTCACCTTTGATTCTTGACTTGTAAAATTAAGTTTTTATCACATTTGGACCTAGTGGCCAACTTGCAGGGATGGTGTAACACTTTGAGAGACCTATAGAAGAGTTTTAATGATTTTGGATCCTATTTAAATCCCACATAATTATATTTATATGTTTTAGATATCACTCCATATCTTATACCCTGAAAACCAAGCTTAAATCTATATATTTTTCCTTGTATCGTATAGTATTGTACCTATACATGTGAATAAAGATGTTGAAGTGGAGATAAAGAGAGTTTTGAATTTCATTAGGATAATTTATATGTAAAATAATGGAATTTTAAGGCATTAAGAAACATTTATTTTCTATTAGGCTATTTGTAGGGTTTCATAAGGGTCTAAATAGGTTTATGTTCTTAGCAATGGTTCATAAAGGACAAGGGTCCATTCTAAAAAAACAATGACAAGAATTTGTATTAAGGGGAACCATATAGCATACCTTATGATATTGAGGTCCCATGAATAACATTATGAAAGTTATGAGCAAAAATATAACCCACTAAATCTCTTTTTCATGCATAAAAGGGTTATTTATCTTGTTAATAGTTCATACAATTGTAAGATTCAAGGGTTGAACCAATGCCATATATTTGTAGTATGGGACCCCATACAACACATAAAGAAACATAAATCATATGTGTATCTCCTTAAACAATTTCTATCCTTTACAAATCTACCTCTTAAGTTGGTGGCTATGTATGAAAAGGTTGAGAAAGGCCATTTTGGGTTTTAAGACCTCAAAACACACTTTTATACCAAATGAAGCTCTAAATAGGTTTTAAATGATCCATAAAATGATTCATCATGATACTCCATATCAGTTTGTATGTAAACTAAATTTATTGACACTAGAGGTCTATTCCTTGGGTTTCTCTTTTTATTCATTGGATCCAAACTTGATGAAGGTCTTCATTATGTCATCTACACTACCTTTCAACTATTACACATTCAACTCTGGTGATAAGGATAGTTTCTTCACTATACTTATGGGTGGGCCTGTAGGTATCTAATAGACTATGTCATTTAGGATAAACATTGTCCCACTTAGTCTAAACTTATTAGACACTTATAATGGAAATATATTATATTTATTACTCTCAAAGCTTATTAAACCTCATATTTATAACACACATTACCACCACATCCATGACTTGTATCCACATTCTCATTTCAAAGAAAGACTACATGTAGGTGTGAACTAGATATAGGTGTGCATATTCTATTTCTTTGGATTATTTGGGTAAAGTGACTAAAATAATACATTTAATAGCTATGGAAATAGACATTAAAAACCTCCTAGAATATTGTGAAGGTATCTAAACCCCTCACTGCACCTCTCACACAAGACTTCTCATGCACTTAGTACATAATTGATTGTGCCTTCACCTTGCTTGACTATAGGTTCACTAGATCCATGAGTAACATTTTGAGAGGTATCGTACTTTATAATATCCTTTGTAATCTTATTTTTAACATTAAAAACTCCTATGAATTAATTGATTAACAATATTTCAATCTTATCATTTCACTCTTTCACATCCATATCCATCAAGATCAGTTAGGTTTAGCTATAGGTGGTGTTTTATTTGGAGTTCTTAGACTTGAGGGAATAATTTTAATAGAATTAATAACATTTAATAGGTTTTCACATACCTATTTCAACTATTTAATCCTTATAAAAGTGTAATACTTCAACTTCTTCCTCTCACATAAATATCTTTACGTGATCACATATAGGACAACCTCTTCGACTGATCTTAGTTATAGGTTTCAAAATTCCATTAATTTATCCTGATAACTAACCTCCTTTTGGTCCTAAATAGATAATATTAAAGTCACTATATAAACTCAACTAATATATCATACCCATATTCTTGACCCACTCATAATAAGTTCATATTGCATAATAAAATTGTTGATTATGCTAAACTACATAGCTGATGCACATTTAGTGTTTATACAGACTATAAATTGCAAAATTCCATTCCACTTACTTTATGATCCTAATATATAAAAATATAAAATTCCTATCATTGATATCATTTTATCTCTTAAACTTTAAAACGACCTACCTCCATGATTTAACATGATAGTTTCTTGAAGTAGCCTAATTATGACTATTGTAGGTGTATATTCTACCCTTTTAAGCCTCTATACGAATAGATAAAAGATATATTCCATGGTTGGTAACATTAAGAACATGATGAAAAAACTACTTAATATAAAAAGGCCACCACACCAAATTAGATGAACATTCAAAAATCTTGATAGACATGGAAACCAAAACATGATTTTACCTTAAAAACTGCTGAAGTATCTTAATCTCTACTAAACTACATTTTAAGGTCATCTTTCATACTTATAATTAGTACCTTGGTGACACTTGGATCATTATCATCCCTTGAAGGGACTTATTTCACACTAAATATTCATCTTAATACCATCATAACACATTTTTGAGGGCACATACCTATTTCAAATCTCTTAATAGTTGGTAATACAATAGTACATAAACACAACTATGTTATTTAGACATTTAAGGCCTAATTGGATCATAACACTCTCTTGAATATAATTATTCACCTTGAATACATTATGAAAATGATAAACAAATTCATTCCCTCTAAGATAAGTTATTTATCTTCATGACTTATCATGAAAATATCTATTCCTATCACATGTCATGATGTTCTTCTAACCTACTCATTAGGCCTACAAGTATTATTTTGAGCTTTAAGAGAGAATGGTATTAAAATTTAATATATATTTTATTCCCAAGGTAAATCCATACTTTTTCACCTTTTGTAAATCCTATAAGATTATGCTAACTTCACTAAGATACTCTAATACATTTAGAGTCTCATTAGACCTGCAACTGTACCTTGTGAAAGATTCCATCTCACTCAAGCTACCTTAAGAAAGCACCTCTTCAATATGAAGGTACCTAAACCTTTATTTTTCATGAAATATGTGTATCATAACTAAAACATGAAATTAATAACCCCTAAAGATGAATACACTTAGCTGATATATCAAACATGCTTGAAAACTACCAACCTTAATAATCAAGACATGTAACTAATTTACTATCAAAAGACTCCTTATGAAAAAAAAGTACCTAATTAGTAAAAAATTATAAAGGTCCTATTTGACCTTGAAGTCATCTCACTATAACCATTCTTATCCATCGAGTTTTTAAGTGAATAAACAAAGACAAACCTAGACCATGTCTAAATGACTAGGACATAGTGACCCCCTTACACTCTTAGTAATTGTTCATAAAGATGGGGTAATGTATCTAACAACTAATTCTAATAAATTTAAGGTAATTATGGTCCTTATCAATTCCCAATATATTTTACTTGACTCTCTCTCCTAATTGTATTGAGCAAAAACTGATGGCCTACTTTGAGTTGCCAAAGAAGTTGATAAGAGAGATAAATTAGTTTTCTACATTTTGACACTAGAAACTCCTTTCAAACCATGGATTTGACCTTGAAATGTTTTACCATGAATAACTATATGAATAGCCTCAAAATAGGCCTTTTTAACACTAAAATTATTATAATCACTTAAGAAACCTGATGAAACTACTAAAAAAGTATCCATTAGATTTTTTCATGCTTGAATAGGTACATCATGACCTTATCCTAATATTATACTACCATTATCATGAAAAACTTTCTTTATAATCCATAGAGTGATCCAAAATGAAAACAACTAGGTTATGAAGATAGTCAAGCATATCACCAACTAGTTTGATCAATTTTAAAGCATGTCATGACGTTAAAACAAGGCATGAGGCATATTAAGATGATATAAAATATTTTCATGACTTGCAACAACCTAAAACTGGTCAATAGGTGGCTAGACAAACACATGGCCATGATGATTAAAACCTTAAATTCATTAAATTTACCTTAAACTATGATAATCAAGGTTTTGTATGACCATTTCAAAGAAATTACATAAATGACATAGTATCCAATAGGTAAAACAAAATGACAAGCAAAGTTTCAAGTTATAGGGGTGACATTTTGACCTGTGAGGTCAAAATTGTCAACATTTTGGTGACTCAATTGGGAAGCATGCCTCCTATGCTTATGAACTAGATAATTGACATCTCTTTTGTACTCATGAAATCTCTTTTACATTATGAAATGAACACTAATAGATCTGATAAATGAATACAAGACTCTTGAATTAAAATAAGACAACTATTTATCCTTCAAAACAAGGAAAGAAGACACACAAAATAAGGTAAATCAACTAATAAGACACATGTGTAAGTTAAACACTTATTGAAACACAAAAAAACCTAAGAAAACTACTATGTTAAAACTAACCTATCAATATTGATCCTTTTGGATATAATGGGAAGTTTTTGAGATCATCCTCTTCATGTAATGAGTAAGGGTATGTAACAAGCTACTTCTTGGACTTTTTCTTTGTTGAGCTCAACTATTTAATGGTTGACTATACTCTTGATAGACTTCCAAGTAAAGCATTAGCATCAAACTAGTCACTAATAAAGACATATTTATATTATATTTCAACATTTACTCTATACTACTACTTACCATCACTTGCAATCTACTCTAGCCTCTCAAAAATATCAATCAACCTATCTTTAGTTGACTCATAGTTCTCACTAAACATGTTTAGAGACTAAATGTCTTGAGGAAGTTTAAAATGGTGATGACATTCTTTAATTAGTTATTTAGGAGCTAAAACATTGTTGAGACTCCTTGATGTTTTGTAGAGAAAACCACTTTTTCAATGTCCTTAACCTACTTTGTAGGAGATATAGGCCCCCTAAGAGCTTCAAATTCTTTACAAATGTTGTCATACACTATCACTTGTCTTTACCATTCTCTTGATTAGAATATTGACAAGAAACAACATGAATCAATTTCTTACCTTCCTCTTTAGGATCCAAAAGGTTTTCAAGAACTTCAAAGTCTTCTATAAGATCATGATGTAACCAAATTCCATCCTACCTAGCTCATTAATAGCTACAAACTATTTAATTAAATATTTTTGATCAACATCATCTTGATAAGCAACTAAAACTAGATCAATAATCTCCACTAGAGTTACCATCAAATCAAATAGTACTTCTTCATCAATATTTTACTTCTCTTACACATTTGTAATACCATAATGGGAATGTATTTGTAACTCTACTTCAAAAATCTCTTTAAATTCATCAAGAGGCTCTAATAACATACCCTCTTGATAAACTATGATCTATTTATCATGATATTTAATCACATCAAATGGAATATCTTGAAACAAGTCAACATCTCGAATACCCTTTACTATAACATATTTATCTTATCTAAAAGTTAAATTACCTCTGCTCTCACCAAGGGGAGTACCGATAAAAATTTCCTTGTCATGCACACTTGAAACATCTTCCTCATGTTCTCCTCGAGATTCACTTACAACTAAAACTTATTCATCAATCTTTCATATAATAGGCTCCTCTTCAATAAGGGATATGGTGGGAGGGCAATGAATATGATCATAACTTTAATTGGAAATGAAGGGACTACTCCTACAATTTGAGGTCTTGGGAATGAAATATTCTTGTAAGAATGCTTAAAGAGAAAGCAAATTAAATTATCCTATGAGTGTTCCATCCTTCTCAACAACCATTTAAATATTATTATAGTCTTATTGAGGTTTCATCTCAGCTTCAACTTGATTTCCATCCTTCTCAATTAGGACCTCTTTCTTGTCTTGAAATCCTTCTTGGATAAACCTCCAAGATGGAACAACTTTAGGTTCTTGAGGAAGAGGAAATGGGGTTTAAATAGGCATAAGTTCTTCATTGGGATCAAACTTTGAATATTGACTCTCTTCTTCTTGTTTCTCCCAAGACTTAATTATTTAGTTCCAAGGTAGGACTTTGAAACTATTTGGTTCACTTGGATGTTGAATTGGCTTTCTTGGAGGCTAAATTTGAGAATGGTCAATGAATTCATAAGGACAAGGAAAATAAGAGGGATGATATGGTAAAAAAGAGGGTTTTTAAAGAGTAATGGTAAGAGATCCATCCATAATAGCTGGCATAGTGTAACTAGGAATCATAGCCCAAGAAGGCATCCAAGATGAAGCTATCTTGGATTCTTGAGGAGGGGTAAGCATATCTTGAAGGAAACTTGGATCAAAATAAGGTTGACTAGGGGTAGGAGATGATATATGAGGTTGTTTGTATTAGATATCTTGTTCTCCCACCTCACTAATATTTCTACCCACCATTAGATAAAGGTTCTCATTTCATACAACTCATCTATTATAACATACTAATTTTCCTCTCCAATTTCTGACCACTTATCCAATAACATGTTTAATTGCTTCCTCATCTTCTCTATGATTTAAAAAGGAATCACACCTAATTATCTATCCCATATTATCATCACCCCTTTAGACTTCAACATATTTAGCTTGAGTTATAGAAAGGATATGGTAGGGGAAATATGATTTTAAGTTGAAAATGGAGTAGGAAAAGGAGAGTATAAATTATACAAGTCTTGGTTAGGTTGTTGAGGTATATGATTGGAATCATACAAAGGTTGATAAGGATCACTATAAAACTAATAAGACCCATCATACTCTTAAAAATACTAATCATAGAATTAATAAGACTCATGGTATGGATCATAAGGATCATAAAAAGGCTGGTATGGATCATGATAAGGCTGGTATCACTCATTATAGGGATGATAAGGAAGTATAACATAGGAATTCTCCTCATACACAACCATCAAATTTCATGAGGATAGTGAAATCAAAACACAACTTACTTGAATCCATTCTTGGGCTGCTAGAACTAAAAGATAGAACTTGAATATGATATTGATGTTTTGAATGACTACAAAGTCTTATTTTTAGAATAAAAACACCAACAATAGTTCCACTGCTTTGGACCTCTATCCCACTGGGCTTGCCAAAAATTATTATCTATCATACTTGTACACTTTTGAATGTATTTTCAAGCCTTCATAATATGAAGTAACATGGTGATAATATTAGGATATGGGTGCACTAATAGATGGATTGATTATCTATATTTTAAGGTCTATCTCCCCTTGATGTATCAATTATGATCTCTACTCTACACTACCAGCTTGCTAGAGAAAAGGGAAGAAGATGAACTAAAAGGAAACCTATCTAACTAAGGTAATACACCAAAATTTGTCTTTCAATTATATAATAAAATAATAAGGATAAACCAAAAGATATACATAATTTCACTTCTCAAATAAGGTCTCCAAAAATCAATATTTAACATAGAGGCTTAGCTTGATGTATGATCTAAGGTAGATGATCAATAGGTCTCTCATAGACACTAAGAAAATATTACACTTCCATACATAAAATATTATTCAATAACACTATGAAACCTATAATTATGAAAAATAACCTAAAAATAGGTAAATGGGAGAGGATAAAATGAAAGCAATCACGAAATATCACTATCATTCATTTACAAACCATGATCATACACTAGTCACAAGCATTGAGGAGACATGAATTCAATCTTATTCATTATAAAGAGGAAAGTGAAAGATTTTTTTTGAGTAGGTATCTAAAAAAACTTAGGTTAAGTATTATTACCAATTCCCCAAATAGTCTTACATATAAAGAAAGTGAGAAAGGAGAGAGAGAGAAAGAAAGTAAAAGCCCAAAATCTAGGAAATGTGATATCCACTAGGTCCTTCTCCAACTCCAACATAGTAGTTACTTAAATTTATCTCATAAAACCTTTGAAAAATGGTGTATAGGTTGATTTATAATTGTTTTTAATGTTGGAGTCTTGGGAATAAATTAGAGGAGTTTGACTAGCTGAAGTGCCTACATTCTTGCTTGCACACCCCATATACTATCTCACATGTCCTTTCTTGAAGAATAGGTCACCTCCTTGGAAAAAAAGTATTAAAGTATCCATTAATCCCTTAAATTAAATTTTATAAAATGATTTATGAGTTTTCTCCACCTTAATTGAGTTGTTAGAGGACCCATTGATGTATCTTTGACCATTTCAACATGGTAGGCATATGAGGGAAAGAAGGTTTTGTTAGAGGTGTTAGAGACATTTTCAACCTTTGAATCCTTATTATAATAAAAATATAATTTTTTATATATTTATTATGTATAGGATACAATTAAAAACCTTAATAATCCATTTGAAGAGCTTTTATACATCAATTTGGTGATTTGATCACTTGACTCATTTTTAAGCAAAAAGGTGTAAGAGAGAGAGAAAATTAGGTTTTACATTGAATCAAGAAAATTTCATCCATGGATGGATTATAAACATAAATTAATACATTAAAAAAGTAACTTTTATCCATCAAACCCTCCAAAATATGCAATTTTATTCTATTTACTTGCTTTTCCACCCATTCCTTATAGCCCTAAAAACTGGTAAAGATCATTGTATATAAGAGTACATAAACTATAATAGAGAAATGAGAAATTTTTTGAGTACCCTAAATCCCCTTATATATCCATACCAAGTTATAGGATACAAATCTAATTGGAAGTATATCTTTTCTTCCATTTATCTCTCCAATTAGGCCTAATTAGTCCTCCTAGGCTAGAAATAGATATTTGGCCCAAATGACCACCCAGAAACCCAAAAAAAAGTATTTTATTTAGTTTATATATCCTAATACCATCCTACATGACACATTTAAAGTTCTAGGGCATTGTGTATATTTACAAACAATGAAATGGTCATTAGCAAGCCTAGATGTTTGTGTATTCTTGGAGGGTAATTTGAGATGTTTTTCATGAAAATTTCATGTTTTGATGATTGAAAATGAATTGATACCTGTAAAACCTTAAAAAAACTCATTATTTGAGATTTAAGTTTATTATTTCACTAATAGGCCTTCATCATTGATTCTTGGCTTGAAAAATTGTGTTTTTCTCACCTTTAGACCTAGTGGCCAACATGCAAGGATGATGTAACACTTTGAGAGACATGTAGAAGATTTTTAATGATTTTATAGCCTCTATAAATACCCCATAAGTCTTTATAAATTGTTTATATATCACTCCACAACTTATACCCTCATTAACAAGCTTAAAACTACATATTTTGCATTGTACCATATGATAATTTACCTACACATGTGAAAAAACACATTGAAGTGGAGATTAGGAGAGTTTTTAATTTCATTATGACAATTTAGAGGTAAAATAAGGTAATTTTAATTCATTAAGAAACATATCTTCTCCATCAGGTTAGTTTTAGGGTTTAAGAAGGGTTTAAATATATTTATGTTCTCAACAATGGTTCATAAAGGATAGGGGTCCATTCCAAAAACAAATTATAATAATTTATTTCATGGGGACCCCTATAACATCCCATATGGAATTAATTTCCCATGTAGAACCTCATGAAATTTTTGAGTAAAAATCTAACCCACTCGAGCTCTTTGTCATGCACAAAAGCATTCTCTATATTCTTGTTGATTGTTCATATAGATGTGAGACTCAAAGGATGAAAAAATGTAGTATATTTGAATTATGGGACCCAATAAAACACCTAAAGCAACCTAAATAATATATGTTTCTCCTAAAATAAGTTATAATCTCAATAAAACTACCTCTTGGGATGGTGACTGTGTATGAAAAGGCCAAGAAAGGCCATTTTGGGTCTTAAGACCTCAAAACACACTTTTATACCAAATTAATCTCTAAATAGGTTTTAAATTATCCATATAATTATTCATCATGATAGTCCATATTAATGACCCTTTAAATAGGTTTGAAGCCTTGTTCTTATCTACCCAAAGGTTTGTATACAAACTATATTTATTGAGCCTAGAGGTCTATTACTTGGGTTTCTCTTTTAATTCACTCAATTCAAACTTGATTAAGATCTTAATAATGTCATATAGTCTACCTTTCAAATATTATACCTTAAAATATAGTGAGAAGAACACTCTCTTTAGTGTGCTTGTGGGTGGGTCTATAGGTTTGTAATAGATAGTGTCATTTAGGCTGAGCATTTTCCCAATGAGCTTGGCCTTGTTATAAAGTTATAATGGAAATGGATTCCATCCTTAATCTCAAATCTCATTAAAAATAATCTCTATAACACACATTCACACCACATCCATAATCCCTGTCCACATTCTCATTTCAAAGAAAGATTACCTGTAGGTGTGAATTGGTTATAGGTGTGCATATTCTATTTCCTTATCTTATTTGGGAAAAGTGACTGGAATAAGACATTGAATAGGTTTTAATATAGATATTCAAAACCTCATATCATATTGTGAAGGTATCTAAACCCCTAACTATACATCTCACAAAAGACTTCTCATGTACTTAGTACATAGCTAATTGTGTCTTCACCTTGATTGAATGTAGGTTCACAAGGCCTATGAGTAACCTTTAGGGAGGTTTCTTGATTTATAATTTCATTTTTAACCTTATGTTTAAAATCAACAACTCCTATGAATTTTCCAATCAATAAAAGTTCAATCTCATCATTACACTCTTTCACATCCATGTTCTTTAAGCTCAATTAGGCTTAACTATAGGTGGTGTTTTTTTGGAGTTATTAAACTTGAGGAAATAAGTTAAATAGCATTAAGACCTTTGAAAAGGTTTGAAAAAACCTATTTCACTTATTTACACCTTATAAAAGTGTGATACTTTAACTTCTTCCTCTCACATAAATGTCTTTACGTGATCACATATAAGACAACCTCATTTATTGATCTTATCTATATGTTTCAAAAGTCCATTTCCTTTCTCTTGATAACTAAACTCCTTTTGGTCCTCAGTATATAATATTTAACTTATTTTCTACACTCAACTCATCCATCACACCCATCTTCTTGACCTAATCACAAGAAGTTCATATTACATAACAAGACTACTAACTGTTCTAAAATACATGGTTGTAGAAGCACATTTAGTATTTATATGGATTGTAGATTGTAAAATGTCATTAAAATTACCTTATGATCATAAGATATCAAAATATCAAATTCCTATCATTGATATCATTTGATAACTTAAACTTGAAAACCACCTACCTCCATGATTCAATGTGATATTTTCTTGAAGTAGCCTAATTATGACAATTGTAGGTGTATATTTTGCCCTTTTAGGCCTTTGTATGGTCAGATAAAATATATATTCCATGGTTGGTAACATGAAAAACATGATGACAAAAGTACTTATTGTATCAATATCACCTCACCAACTTGGAGGAACATTCAAAATATTGATAAACATGGAAACCAAAACATGATTTTACCTTAAAAACTAGTAAAGTACCTTAATCTCTACTAAACTATATTGTAAGGTGTTTTTTCATGCTTCTAACTTATACCTTGGTAAAACTTGGATAATTATCATTCATTTAATGGACCTATTTCACACTAAATATTCATCTTGACACAATCATAACACATTTTTGAGGGCACATACTTATTTCAAATCTCTTAATAGTTGGTAATACAATATTACACAGACTTGAATATGTTATTTAGTCATTTGAGGCATAATTGGATCCTAAAACTCTCTTGAATGGAACTAATCACTTTGAATAACTTATGAACACTGAGAAAAAATTTCATTCCCTTGAATTTAAGTTCTTTATCTTCATGACTCATTATGAAAATGTTATATGTTCTTCTCACCTACATGATGTCTTTTTAACTTGCTCATTAGTCATACAAGTGTTATTTTGAGATTTAAGAGAGCATGGGATTAAAATATCATATATATTTTCTTCCCAAGGTAAATATATACTTTATCACCTTTTTAAAATCTTCTAAGAACATGTTGACTTCACTAAGATACTGTCATAGATTTAGAATCTCATTAGACCTATAATTATACCTTATGAAAGATGTCATCTCACTCAAGCTACCTTAAGAAATACCCTCTCCAAGATGAAGTTACCTAAACATTTATTTTTAATTAAATAGGTGTATCATAACTGAAACATGAAGTTAATAACAACTAAAAATGTATACACTCAGTTTATATATCAAACATTCTTGAAAATTGCCAACCTTAACAATCAAGACATGCAACTAATTTACTATAAAAAAACTCATTATCAAAACAAAGTACTTGATGATTCTAAAATTAAAAGGGTCATATTTTATCCTAAAATAATCCCACTATATCCATTTTTCTCTATTGAGATCTAAAGTGAAGAAATAATAATAAAATTGGACCCTATCAAGATAACTAGTACATAGTGACTCCCTTATAATCTTAGAGATTGATCATAAAGATGGGGGAATGAATATAAAAAACAATGACACTAAATTTAAGTTAATTAGGGTCCATATAGATTCCTATTATATTTGGATCTAACTCTCTCTCTCTCTCTCTCTCTCTCTCTCTCTCTCTCTCTCTCTCTCGACTATACTGAGTAAAAACTAATGGCCTTCTTTGAGCTACCAAGGAAGTTGATAAGAGAGATAAACCAATTTTCTGCATTTTAACACTTGAAAATAATTCAAAACCATTAATTTGACCTTTAAATGAACAAATAAGGTCTTGAGGATTCTTGGAGGTCAATTTTACCTTGATAATTGTTTGGACAATCTCAAAATAAGCCTTTTTTGGTACTAAAACTGCTATAATCACTTGAGAAACATGATGAAACTACTGAAAAAAAGTATTCATTAGTATTTTTAATGATTTAAAAGGTACATCATGACCTTATTATAAAATTGGACTTACATTATCATTCAAAACCTTCTCTAAAAGACACAAAGTGATAAAAAATGCAATCAACTATGTTATGAAGTTAGTCAAGCAAATCACCAACTAATTTGATCAATTGTAAAGCATGACATGACCTTGACACAAGACATGCAACCTATTAAGATGATTTGGGATTTTTTCATGACTTGAACAAATTGAAACTGGTCAAGAGGTGGTTAGACAAATGCATGGCCGTGATGATCGAAACCTTAAATTCATCAAATTTACATTAAACTCTGCTAATTAAGGTTTTGGATGACCATTTAAAATACATTACAAGAGCAACATAGTAGCCAATAGGGGAAATAGAATGAAAAAAAAAGGTTTCAAGTTATAGGGGTGACATTTTTACATTTTGAGGTTAAAATTTTCAATAATTACAACATCATTTATAATTTTCTCTCATGCTTTAACTTATGTATAATGGGTAAAGTAATCAATTTATATAAGGATGAAATTATGTATGACTAATGAGTTAGCATTAATGGCCCCAACAAAGTCCAATCCCCACTTTGTGAATGGGCAGACCTCAATGACCATTTGGAGTGGCATGGTAGGGGTATTCTCTCTATATAAGATAACTTGATAGGTATGGTAGATCCTAACATGAGAATTTGCATCTTTGAATACATGTCGTTAGTAGTACCCTATCCTGAGTATCTAATGAGCTATATCATTCCCTAATCTATGACTAGTTCCATATTTCACATGAAAATCACTAAATATTTTAGCTACTTCTTTATTGTTGAAGTATATTAGATACATGCCTTCATGATTTGTTTTATATAATATGCCTAATTTGATCATTAAGTTGTTACTTTTAAAGTTTAAGGATCTTATCTATGTTGAATTCAAGTTCTACATAATTTTTTATTTAGTAGATAATATACCACATCTTGGTACTAGTAATTATTAATGATATCTTGTAGTGTGTATTGATAACATATTATCTGTGGGTCCAATTCAACTATGGATTTATTGATCCTTTAAGCTCTTACTATACTCATTACCTTTATCTCAAGGTCAAAATCTTGTAGAATGGTTATCCATTTTCCCCTTCATTCACCCAATTTATTTTACATTAACATAAATTTTAATTTTGGGTTAGGCACCACTACAAATAAATTGCTATGGAGAATATAATGCCTAAAATTTTTCACTACTTTGATTATGGCAAAGGCTTATTTCTCAATCATTAAATAACTCAATTCAAAATTTCATAGTGAGGAGTTCATGAATGAGACATGTCTCTCATCTCTAGCTTCCTTATTCTATGTTAGGATAAAAACACTTGAGTGTTCTATGGTGAATGAGTAGATATATAAGGGTTGTGTATAGTTAAGATTGATTAGCACTGGTGTGTTTACAATTACTTTCTTGATTTATGAAAAATTTACTTATGCTTTAGCTATCCATTCAATCTTGGCATCCTTCTTCAATATGTTATTTAGTGGTTAAGTATCTCTACAAAGCTTAAGATGAATTTGTTAATGAACATGATCTTACCAAAGAATGAATTTAGCTCTTTTATACTACCACTCAATGGAATTTTTAGAATTTCCTCCACTCTTTTAGGATCTTTAGATATGCCCCTTTCTGAGATGGTGTGGTTAAGTACATTACCCTTTATTACTCCAAAAAATGCATTTCTTTGGGTTGAAGGATATTTTCATGATCTCTACATCTCTATAGAACTTCTCTCAAGTCTTTCACGTGGTATTTTCTATTTCTGGAAAATATATTTAAATTGTCTATGTATATTATGATGAATAATCTATGATTAGAAACATGCTCTAAGAATCAAGAATGTCCACTACCTAAATGTTTGTAAATCATTATAATCTTAGATCAGAAATTAGTATCATTTAGATGTGATTTATCTCACCAAAAACCTTGACCTTTTATTTATCTAATTGAACCATCTTCTTATTTTATTTTTTAGGTTTTAGACCCAACTATTGGTAAATGGCATAGGGAATCACATTTTCATAAGCACATAAATCCACCAAAAAATTATGATTTTTTTTACCAAAGATACATATTCTTAGTAGTAAAAATAGGCTCTCAATCTTCTATTTATATATTTCCACATGAGAATCAACTATGTTATTGGATTATTTCCCTTTAGGAGTAGACAAATCTTTTAGCAATATGTAATTTTGGTTTAAGATTTGACGTAAGTCAAACATTGTGATGTTGGACTATTTTTTGAGGTCATCAACAATGTTGTATCCATGTTTACTTGGCTCTATTGTTTTTTCACTTTTTTTAGGCATGGAATTATACTTAGGATGATATGATGTGGTAGGTATATCAGGGAAAATGGGCTATTGCTCAAGTTCTAGGAAAAACTTAAATGTTGTTTAGAGGAGTATAAGTGATTAATAGGGTTTGAAATTTAATCTTCAACTGATAGTTTTCCCCCTTTAAACTATTTAAAAACATGGAATTCATCTAGATTTTCCTATGGATCAATGTCAATATCTAATGGAAACTCATAGGTCTCTAAGGCTAGGGTTACCTCTACCTTGGTTAGAGTTATTATCAGGTGTGGGGATTAGTTATAAGTTTTTCATCTCTTTTTAGAAGATATTTGAGGCATAAATGAACTCCACACAATAAATTTCAACATGTTCAATTTTATTGTATAGCCTACACTAGGTCGGTAGTGATAAATCATCCAAGTTAATTGCATTAAAATCACTATTGTTTTTATTTTGTTTATTATTGTCTAATGGGATAGGTACACCTCCATTATTTGATCTCATGTTCCATTATCTTTTGGTTCATTAGAAGTTGAAATTTCTTCTTAGTGGTGGGTTATTTGCATTTTGTTTGGTGCTTCATGGAACTTATCTATGGAAATTCACCATGTCATTTGTCAACATTTGGACCATCTATTGTAAATTGGATAATTTTGGGTTCACAGTAGCATTCTATGCATTTATTTCTTGTGGTTTTGGCTTGTCCACATGTGTACTAGCATTTAGAAACATTGGGATGACAAGGTCTATTTGATTATGAGTGTTGTTAATAAGCATCTAAGTGTTTAAAATGATGGGATAACCTATTAATTGATATTATAAGTAGCATAACCACTAGTGTTAGGCATGAGAATTTTTTTTTATGTGCTATGGGAAATATTTTTTGATTACTTGGCTAAGGTGACATGATTGGGAGGTGTATAAGGAAACCTGTTAGGCATGTAGTTCATGTGTGTTATATTATATCTAGGTTTGTGTTGTGTCCAACATACCCCACTTAAAAAAAAATGAGTAGGGGCCCATTTTATCTTGAAAGGAACTAGATATGATGGGTGAATCACTTATTGATGTCTAACATGTGCTTAACAATGATAGGATTTCAAAAGAATTTTTACGTTTGGGTTTATGTTTAAGAATAGTTTCCTTGATGCTAATAATATTTTTCCATTCCCATAGATATCTAGGTTTTCATTATTTATTCTACTCAAGATAGCCTATTAATTTTTTTGAAAGTTTCTTAAGTGTGTAGGTCCTCTAATATTACGCTTGACATTCCCAAATTCAACACTTTTATAGTCTTTTTTTAACTTGGAAAAGTTTGACACTTTTATATTTAGAGAAATTAGTGCCATATGGTGAAAACCTACTATCTCATGGCTATTCAAATGCTTAAAAAATATTTCTAAGTATTTTAGTTAACTAAAGTACTAGGATCTTACCAAGTGTCACAATACCGCTAACCTAGTGACTGATAGGATCACAGTTTCAATATATATAAGTTTTGATCAAGTAGAGAAATGATAGTTTTCCACATGTCCCAATCCTATAGACCTACTATGATCAAAACATTCCAAATGTTTCTAAGTCTTTTAGGTAAGTGGAAAATTAGGATGATGACACATGGAAACATCCCATTCCTTTATAGTATACATAACAAAAGGAGTATGACACTTTTGAGAAGTAGAGCATTAGGATGTTTCCAAGTATCACTATCTTATTGACCTAGAGCCTATGCAAATATGAAAGGTAGTATGATACCCTTGGGGAGAGAGAGATTATAGGATTTCACCAAGAATAACCACCTCAAGGTCCCAAAATAGTAATGAGCATGAAACAAGATAGGGGAAGAACTAAAAGGTAGTGGTGAAGTGAAATTTCACCACATGTCCTTGAAACTATATAAAGGTCTAGTGACACTTCTATGAATAATGAGAACTTGACAAGTGTCACATAAAAGGTGATAAATCACTTAGGTTCGATTGGGGAAAAGCCACCTAGTAGTGGGATTTAAAAAAGGATGAGACATCATAAAACAAATTCAAAATATGAAAAAAAAGCAAAAAAACAAAAAGGGAGTCAAAGCTATTAGAGCCATTAATCTGCAAGAATTAGCTGACTGCATGCAATTAAAAAATTAAGTGAATCCAAAGGGGAATATATGCAATTAACCAAGTCAATTTCAATTACATTACCATTGAATTAACAATTGAAAGCATTAAATTGAGATTTGGCCTAATTAAGTAGTATTCAAATAGTTCTAAAGAAGTAATGGCTTCCTCTTCAAATCTACCAACTTTGTCCTCTACATATTCCATTATAAGTTCTAATCAATACATGGAAATAAAGTTTGATGAAGTGGATCTCAATCATAACTTGAAGCACTACAACCATCTTGGAAGAAGTTGAGGTAGTAGTTCCCTATGGTCCTAAATAGAAACTATAGGACTTTAAATTAAGGTACATGCATGACCTAATGGTGATCAAGTCAGTATGCCTGCATGATGTAGAAAAAAAAACTAATCCCTTGCATAGACCTAGTTTATGATTTGTTTATAAATAACCAATTTTCTAGAATTTTTTTGCATTTTAGTTAGAACATCAAACCTATGGCCTATGTTAATGAGCATGATTTTAATAAGTATTATCAACTTCCCAACTGAGAGGCAACATATAAACAAGACCTAGTTAACCAATAGATGTCAACTAATAATATTACTAATAATTTGAAGGATTGGACACATGAACCAACCACCTTTAAAGTCAAAGGGATTATCTCTACCGTCTTAAATACCACTTTTAGGCTAGGAATTAAGATTTCCATGGCCTTGTTAAATAGAATCTATGGTTTCCCAACCATAACCTACATCATTGAGGTTTGAATTGCCCTATTATACACCATCTTCACATCCACCAAGGTCATTACCATTACGAAAATAATTAGGATTAAATTGATTTACCAAGTTAGTATCATAGACAACTGATAAGATGGAAATTTTTACATGATTTCTTATCTAGTGGATGATATAATTGGAACAATCCACTCAGCTTTCAAAGAACCTTGGGAACCCTACCTTGAATATCCCAAGAATAAAATTTGTGATGGTTACAATCTCATACACATTTATATATTTAGGAATAACATGACTAGGATGATAGAGACCTTCTATCCAATGGTGTACCACACTATTCATGGTAAGGATATGCCCAAATTATTTGATCATATCATAATGACTCTCATAAATATTGGTAGCTATTGGATCTATCTAAAGTACACATATCATAAAAGTAGATGAAACTAATTCCCTCCTCATGTATCTTCATTAGTTGGTTCTATATAAGGTGGAAAAATAATAAATTATATCTCAATTGGTAGATTTTGTAGATTTAAATCTAAGGAGTACTAGAAAAGGAACAATCTACCCAATACCTGCTAGTATTGGTTGAATTCAACACACTAAATAGGAATAGTTCCACCTGATGGGAAGGACAAAAATGTCCTATGATTTCAAATGGGCACCCTAAAGGTAATGGGATCCATTAAAAAGGGTCAGGAACCACCTAGATAGACTCAAAGCTAGGGTGAAAATTGACTATGGCCTTGTGTCATACCCACATGATGAGGTATTATTAGATGTTCTTAATGATATAAAAGTTAAATACATAATGAACAAGGTAAATATGTCTATGGTGGTAGCTATGAATATTAAATATAATTTGAATACAACCAAGGAGAATGTTCTAAGAATTGAGAAAGAGTAATGAGACTCAAATCTCTATTTTAGAACTCTCTCATAGGTTATAATGCAAAGACACATAAGCTAGACCATATCAGAATGCTTGTATTGAGAGTGAACAAAGGATAACCTAAGGGATTCCTCATCATCCCATCTTGGTGGTCATCATAGCATCATGAACTATTGTGTCCACTCTAACTCACTTAGATACCACTACATCAAGTACTATAATCATAACTCAACCTAGTGGGTTATTTTATATGTTGTATTTCCCTCCACTCATGATAGCCCAATAGGTAACCCTCCCATCTTTCCTCCCCTCAATTTATAGCTTACCTACTTTCCCTGTTCTACCTCCATCAACCACTACTACCATTACCTCATCACCACTCATTACCCCACCAATTTCACTTGTTACTTCCCCTCTATCAAAATAAAATACCACTCCAAATGGACCACATCTTATGTAAAAAATAAATGTGAAGGAACCTTATGTTTCTCCTAAAGGGACTCTAAAAAAATAAATCCTATAAGGAAAATTTAGGAGGATAAGAGGATAGAAGAAAAGTCTCTAGGGACATAGAACCCCTAGAAATCTTAGATAAAAATAAAATGATAAAGAAGTGATTGTAGAAGGAGAGTAGTTCATTAAATAATAATGGGAAGAAAATATGGAAATTCCCTTATCTAAAACCATTAGTGAGACCATAGAGAGTGCCTCAGAGGATGAATGGTTTATAGAGGAAGCTCAGTTCAGGGACACTATGATTTTGAAGATGAATTGAAGGTCAATTGAATTACTTCAAGACCAAGGTGGAGATGATGGAGATGAAGTAGAGTTAAAAAATCTAGCTTGAACATAAGGTAAGTAAGGGGGTATATCTCTAACCATATTACCTCCTAGCATAATAATGACATCTATGGAAATAACTTCTTAGATTGATGCTAGATAAAGGGTGAGCGCACAAGCTTCTCATTCCCTACCTATTACAATAACTACTTCTATCCTAGTTGGCTATGTAGTAGTTATTCCTCATTTTTTAGATTATTTGGCATAAATAAATAAGGTCCATGCCTATTGGGTCTACCCATACATACATAAATAATTATTTAAAAACCTTTCTCAATATCACTCCTACATATCCATTATTTGTTGCCTCTATCCCTTAGTCATCTAGATTTAGTAAATAGGATCACTTTGATAATATAGTCTCCTCTACCATCTTTGTTTCCCCAATCGCTCCTTCCCATACCTTCACCAAACTAGTAGACCCAAAGTATCTTGAGGAGCGTTAAATTAGTAAATATTAAGAGGATGACATTAAGTGTTCCTTCATATGATAATGAGCTACGTGGGGAGGAGACGTATCATTTCACAATGGTATTGAGTAATATAGAAGTGGTATGGAATGGAAAATCCATACAAAACATTAAAATGGTAAAATATTTCAAGTTTATTTGGGTGGTGATGGTGAGGGGTAATGATAGGGTATTTGAGGTGATGAACCTTAAATTCAATGAGTTAAGAGGATGAGATTAGTGATGGGAATAAGGATGATTAGTTTATTAGATAAATGATGAGGGTGTAGATGATCAATACATCATAATTATCATAAGGCTTATCATAGTCTAATAAATACAAATGATATGACACTTGGAAGTATGCCCCATGATATAGACATGACTAAGAGGACGTGGTGCAAAATTACATGGGTGATTAGTGAACTTTACATCATAAAGGGCATGTATATTCATTAGTATAGCCTTGGGTGACATCATAACATCCCCATTCATTTCCAAATAGACAAAAATAAACAAATATAATCAAATATTTACATAATATAATCATGCAAACAAGACAAATAGAACAAACAAGTAACACACACAAGTATCTACATGCAGTGTCATAATGTCTTGTCTAATGATGGGATGATGGGTTAGACCAGGATGATTATGATGTAGTATAAACTTGTATTTGGAGAGGATGATCATGATTAGGATTATGATGAGGATAAGGACTTGGATGAGGATATGGATGAGATGTTACCAATAAGTTAAATTTTATCCTAATATGCCTTCCATACTCCAAAAGGCCTTAAATTTCTTCTCTTACACACTCCATGTGTGTAATCATATATTTGAGGATTGATCATCAACCCTCCATCTTAAGATGATATGCATGGTTCACAATGATTCATGAAATCTATCATTAATAAGCTCACACCTCTCATTTCAAGAATCTTCTACATGAAAACTTACATTCTTGAATTACACAAGGAGCTTTAACACTCTCATGCAAATCCAAATCCAACATCAAGTGTAGACAAGAAGAGATGCTTCCATCACAAGGATTCAAGCATTGGCAAATACTTATACATCTATAAGCCAAGATTAGCCTATTTAGATCAGTCTTCAAGAGAATCTTGAAGGGAGGTAAAAATCATGGTTATTTATCTTATAATTACATTTATTGCTTATTTTCCTGATAACTCAACCTAAGTATTAGACTTGAGATGTTATGTCTTCAAGTTTTTTTGATTTTGTTCACTAATAATTGACTCACCTCTCTTAGATTCCTAATCTACACAAGGTACTACCAAATTTTATAAAATTGAATTGAAATGTATAATTATCCCAAAAATAACAAGTGTTAGACCTACTGAAGAATCTCCTTGTTGTTGCTTATCTTTTTTAGAACTTGGAGGAATACTTTAAAATCTCTTGGTTTTGATAATATTTTCAGGGCTTACTTTAAAATCATAATACTCTTGTAACTAAAATAAATATTAAGTATTACCTTGGGATTGAGGCACTCAAAGATTAGTTATGATTATATTAGGAATACTTTAAAATCTCTTGGTTTGGATGAAACTGGATAAGACAAATGCCTTTAGAAAATTAGATGAATTTTATATTTGTTGAAAAGATAGCTATAAGATATGTCAAACCATTTCAACATAGATCACTATGCCTAATTTTAAACCATTATTTTATGTAATATCAAAATCTCATTATTTTACATTGGTACAAATTTATCCTCCTTCACTCTGAAACCTTATTGGGATCCATTGTATCAACTATTAGCTTTCCCTTCTCTAAACCCTTTATTGATGTAATGGTGGTAGGATCATCTTATCCTAAGCCCATGCTTCCCCTTGGGTTGTCTCTATTTTCCACTCCCATAGGCTAGGTATAACCTTCACAATAATTAGTTGCTTGAATATACCTAAGTGGATCTAGAAGATATAATAAGTAGAGGTAGGTAGGCAAGACTTGGTCATTATGGAGCATCCCATTGTCAAGTTTCACTTTTACAAAGAAATTAAGACTATGATAAAGATAAAGAGAAAATTTTTAATGGATGAAGGACAAAAACTAAAGTTGGAACAAAGATAAGATGTGTTCCAATTGACTTAAAAATAAAAAACTCTCCCCTCTAACTTGGGTAGTCATATGGAATAATCCTATACTTTTGTATACTTTATAGGGGAAGTAATAAAGGAGATGTTTTGAGGATATGATCAATATGTGTAAGAATTATAAGAAATTATCACCATCTATCTTCTAAGGTACCTCATAGGTAGTGTGTAGGGATCAAATTAGAAGTTATATAATGGCATCTAATTAGTAAAAGATGCAAAGAAAGAATCCTAGTCCAAATGGGGGGATGTCTTATCCTTTGCATAAGACATGAATAATATGGAGGCTAATTTTTTTTCTAGGCCAAGAAACCATGGATAAGGTGTATAGTCACTTGAATTTGATAACTACCCTAGAGGTTGCATGGGCCCAAAAATATGTGGTTGAGAAGAGAGATAACTTGATTGACTGGCATTAGGAGATGCAAAATTTAATGTGACAACTCACTAGTTATGAGGGGAAAGACTTCACCATTATGGGGGAAATGAGAGTCAATGGTGTGATTAATCAGAGTGGAGAATTAATCCTTAGGACCATCTTTGAGGACCTCCTCCAAATGAATTAAATAATTTTATATCAGAGGTTGAGGGCATAATATATAAGACCTATGATGACCTAAATTAATTGATAAATTTTGATAGAAGAATGGTTCTTGGTATATATACTCTTTTCTCTCGAAATCAATGATGCATGTAAGGTAGACAAATAATTAATGGACAATCCCCAAGCTATTTAAGAGACCCCTGTTGGACTTAAATATAATAGATAATGAAAATTTTGGTGAGCCGTTATCTATACACACAAATTCAATCAACCAAGCTTCTCAGGCCACATCACTCCCATGGACTATCTCAACTACACTAACATCTTTAATTATTGGGCCCACCATTACAATAAATTCAATGATAACAACCACTAGAGTACATGTGTCTACCACTATAACTTCTTCATCATAGGAAGAATGATGTTAGTTAGTGGTATCAAAGTTTTTTTTGTAACAATTTCTATCTATTGGTAACATCTTTTACTAAGTGTCCTCTATGTACTCCTTTGGGAGAATTTTTAAAAATAGATGTAAAATTTGAGAATGGATTGAATGATTAGGCGTCCCCATCCTAAGCCTATATACACATGTATCTCTCATATTCCAAAGGGAGGAGAAATTTTGACATATCGATATAGATAGGAAATCCTTCAGGTTATTTCACAAGTTTGTGTTGTATGCCTGTCTCTTTTATTTCTATGTTATAGTGGTTTGCATTTTGATATAACCTATAACTTAGTCTTTCTTGATATATATAATAGTAATTTCAATAATCTTGTAATCAATTCATAAATTTTTATCAATTGGAATGTGTAGTATCAATTTAGGTTGATAGATCTTATTTTTTGGTAATAAGCTAACTAAGTTACTCTTTAGAATTTGTGTAGAGACACTATTTGGTACAACTTCCTAGACTAATCCATAGGTAGTCAAAGATGTTATTTATCATTATCTATAATATTGAAGTTAATATATGTTATAATAATATTGATAATAAACAATCTTTATTTAATAACTTGGATCTAATTGCATCATATCCCTTAAACCTTTTCACTATGTTTATCAAATTTATGTGCTAAAGTAGTAGTCTACAAGGATTAGTTCTTTGGCATTTCACCTTGTCTTGAAGCTAGTTGTAAATAATCCATGTTATCTATTTATAGATCACCTTTTTTCCCTTATCTTACCCTATATATTCATTTTATTTACATCCTATCCATTTTAGAGTAAATCCATCATCACCCGATTTCATTCAAGTAGAGATAGGATCCATATCTATATCCAAACTGACCAAGTTACTAGTTGCATTAATTACCACTATTCCACCAATGGTCATTACAAGACCCAATATCTACAATTAATTCCTTGGAGTGAAGCTACCCTTCATAGAGATTCCAAAATTTTAGAGGCTACCTTGTATGTGTTTTTTTTGTGTGTAAAACTTTAATTAAAACAAAAAAATGGCACTAAAAGGAGGACACTTTTACTATCGATACTTGAATAAATATTAAGTTATAATAGATATATCATAAATACTATCTAGATATGACTCTAGTAATAAAATACTACATTTTCCCCTACAAGACCATATAAAAGTTAGGTCAGACAGAGGTGTTCTAAAGAGTTCCTGGGCTCAATCATATTTTCCAAATAGATGACCACTCCCACGTCTAATGGTCCAACCTTAATTGATGGTTTTTATCTTTAATATTCTAGGATTTGTCCATGACATACCTATAAATATCAATAAATAACTTCCCAATTTTTCTCCATTAGGGGGTAAAACTATCGAAGAACATGTGAAAGCCTATAAAACTGCTCTAGGGATACTGAATGTAGTCCACAAGGATGTAGCTTGCAATCTCTTCCAATTTACATTAAAATATTCCACATATGACTAGTTCCTTAATATTTTTAAGGGTTACATCACATATTAGACCTATTTTTAGACAACCTTTTTAGGATAGTTTGGCCAAGTCATTATCCCTAGTATTGTCTACCAACTCTTTTCTAGCTTGAAAAGGGAACCTACAGAAAACAATAAGAGTGTTTAATGCAAGGTTATATAAAATATATAGCTAGATATATGATAAATATAATATGTATGTTTCTTTATCTCTATATATGTAAAAAACTACCTTAGATCTTATAATAAGAATTTTTGTACATAGGATAGATAGTGTCTTAGACTTAACCTATGTATATGCCAAAGTTATAGAGGTTGACAAATAGATGAACCCTTAGTTAAAAAGATCTGTAGGAAAAAATGTTTATCAGGCCTATCCAATGTTAAAAATGATTCCAATTTCTAATTAAAATTTTATGGTTCATAATCAAACTTAGGCCCATATACAATTTCCCTTCTGTCATGCTACACCTAACCAGAGTCTAGCTTTCTTGAATAATCTTGTCTTAATATCTGATCCTCATAGAATGCAAGCTCTAGTGCCAATAAATAATTCCACTAATTAGGGTATTATTTATGATTCTAATAAGGTTGAGATATATTCCATCTTGAAAATGTTATATAATTTAAGTAACGAGTTTTTAATTATGTAGAAATGTATAGAATGTCGATGTACAGAACACTGACTAGAGCTTTGGATACTAAAGATAAAACTAGTACTTTAGTAAGATAGGGAATAATAATGAGAAAAATCCTAATAAGATGCTAGAGAAGAACATCATGGAGGCAGTTTTGCCCAACTAGTGTAGGGTTCACATCATAGCCAAACATGGATAACTGGATTGCAAAGAATTATATGTATCTTTTGAGATCTTTCAAAGGGAAATGGATAGATAATAAATAATAATAAATCCCTTTGAACCATCTCATCTTGATGCTTCAATCCACTTCAGTACTACTATGGTATTTGACACATATGATTTTCCATTTCCAGTATAAGAATATGATGAACTAGAGGATGTCATAAATGAAGTCCATGATTTCCAAAAATTACAAAGAAATAATTATAATATAAGGAGTAAACATTATTTTAGTACCTCTAAATCTCCAAATAATAATGATATCATTCCTCCATATACAAAGATAAAGATCAATCCACCCCCTCTAAAGGAGAGGGATCAGATGCATCTGATATAATCACTAAATAAAGTAAGGTATACTATCATAGAGGATATGAAGAAGATCAAAGCAAATATCACCCTACATGAGTTGGATCAGATCCTTGAGAAAATGTAACTAACACTTGAATCCTTTCCTAGAATATATGCTAAAGACAAATCCAAGATTAGCCATACAAATGTAATGATCTATAAGGACAAACCTAAGGTTCTACCCTTCTTGCTAATAGTCACAATGTTTGATAACAATGTTCACAATTTTTTGGTTAAATCAGGAGCTTCAACCAATGTGATGCCTAAAGTTGTATGGAAAAAAATGGGACTGAACCTAGAGAATTCAAATATGGTATTCCTATAATTAGATAAATCTGCATTGCCTTATGTTGGTGAATTTTTGAACATGCACATACAACTATGTTAGGAAAATCTAGATTAGTGCTCACATTTATGGTGAGCAATAATGTTAGTAGGTTAGTTAATGAAATTAATTATTATGGATGATGTAAGAGAGTTGTGAGAAAAACTCTTATAGAGTGTTTTAGGGGGAGTAGGAAATATTTAGGGATAAGTTTGAGTGATCAAAGGAGATATTATAAATATTAAGATGAGAATGATCTTGTTAGTTGTAAGAGATATTCATACTATAAATGTATTTGTATGAAATTGAATAAAATGTGTTGAATTGATTGATTAAAAATTGGTATTTTTTAATATTTGGTATTAGAGTAGGAATCCTAATGGGACCTCTTTGTAACTTCAATTTTCTTGTTTGATGCATCAAAATGGCTCACATAATGGCTTTGAAAGTGTGGACCACTATTGATTTTTCCATCCACCATTCTTGCATATTGTCAATAGTTTTTTAGTGTAGACCAAAAATAAATATATGGCATATGCCATCCAAATGGATTCTTCTCTCCTCTTTCCATGATATCCAATCTATCCATAGTCTTCATACCATTATGTTCACTATATGCATACTTAGAAAAAAAAGAAATAAAAATTTTAGGTTCTATAAAATTGTGATATCCTCCTTGTATCTCAATGAAATCTAGAATTTCAAAGTGTTCTAGAAAGCTTAGAAGGAGAACAATAGAACCTAAAAAATGTTTGAAGATATTTTTCAAATTGAGAGATTAATTTTACATGAAAAATGAGGGACATGATGGTAATTTAGAAAAAGGTATACATGTAATACACACACATGTGCACACACACACACACATGCATACCAACTATTGGATTTACGTCAAATTTTGTAAGAAGACTTATTTTGGTGTAATGGAAGAAGTTTTATTAAAGTTATTAGAAAAAAAATGAACACCATAGAAGATAGAAGGAATAGTGAAGGAATTGGAGTGAGGCATCATTCTTGTTGGAGTCAACATTCTACATACTCTCAATGTCATACCTCAAATCGATCTTAGAATAGTGTCCCTACTATCCATGGTGTTCCAATCTAAGGGATCCATGCTTTGCCTTCAAAATCATTGGCTCTATCAAAACTCTCAATGTTGTGAGCCATATGTTTATTTTCTTTATATGTTTTAAGTATTTTGTTTTGTTATTGTAAGTGGTTTTATAATTTTTACTAATAATTCATTTTTAGTTTTTATGATTTTTTAAGTTTTATTTTTTAAACTTTTGTTTTATGTAGTTTTATTTAGGTTATATGAATTCTATTTTTTAAAGTTTCATGATATTTGTTTAGTTTTTTGTTATAGTTTATATCTAGATTAAAGTTTAAAATATAGTTTTTAGGTTTGTTTTATATTCTATTTATTTTTTTGTGTTTAGATTTTTTTAATGTTTTCAAAATTTAATATAATTTTATTAATATTTAATTTTAATTTTCAAGTTTTTTTTAATTTAATTTAATTTATTGTTTAGTTCAAGTCATTATTTATTTTTTCTGGTTTTATCGAGCGATGCTATTTTAATTGTTTATATATATATATATATATATATATATATATATATATATATATATATATATAGTTTAACTATTTAAATTTGTTATATATTAAGTTTAGAGTTTATTTTTTAGTCATAATATTTCTTTTTATTGTATAGAAATTTTTAAAAGAAATTTTTTTGGATTCATTTTTATATTGTCAAAAATAAGTGGTTGGTTATTTTTTAAGTCTTATTTTTTTGACAATAGTCCATTATTTTTTTTTTTTTTTTGTTTAAGTCATTTATTTTTAGTATTGTGTCTTGTCGACTTTTTGTCATAAGTCTTCAAATAATTATTGAGAGGCATTTTTTCAAATAAAGTTTATAATGAATGTCTTTTCCAATGTAAAAGTTTAGTTCAATGTAATAGATGCATTTTTAGGCAAACCCAACATCCGTATCACGGGGGGAAATTTATAAATATTTAGTCCTTGTAACTCTAGTTGGCAGTTACTCACCCCATATTAGCACTAGGGGGATTATAAGGAAAATATAGGGTAGTGCTCACATTTATGGTGAGAAATAATGTTAGTAGGTTAGTTAATTAAATAAATTATTATGGATAATGTAAGAGAGTTTATCCAAGCAATAACTCAAGTGACAATTTGGGCAATGGTTCTACCCCAATTGATGATGAAACTTTCAGGAGCCATAACTTTTGCACCATAGCTCCAATTGACTCCCCGTTTGAACCATTGGAAAGTTAATAATGAAGAGAATGTGTTAAGATGTCAATATTATTCGATAGATGGGTTTTTACCCCTGAAAAACCAATAGAAGTGCCCCAAATTTTAATTTTAGTAGTGCAGTCTAAAAATAGTAAGTTTCTAAAAATAGTAATTCCTCAAATTTTGTATTATTTTAAATCATGGAATTCAAACCACTTAATATCCATAGATATTTGTGAACTTACACATCTTACTCCTAATTTCAAAATGTGTATAAATGAATATGTAACCTAAAATGGAAATTAGACATCTCTTCCCAGAGATAAGCATATAGGTGTATTGCAATTTTGAGTAATTAAACATCTCTTCTTAGAGAATTCATTATTACTATGTTATTTTCATGTTCTTAAAATATATATAAATCAAAACTTATAATTTTTGGATTAGTGGTATTAGATAAGTTTGTCTTGAGAGTGTATGATCCTAAGGATGAGGTCAGGATATAAGCAGCTTGGGTGTAAAACAATAGATATTCCAAACTATCCACCTATTCACTCTAAACAACTTAAAATGGCATATGACACTGAGACATCTAATCATTTCAAGGAAATAGTGAATGAATCCCTCTAATAGAAACAAGAATAGATGCTGTAACAATTTTCCCAAATTCTCCAATAATTCTTGATGGGAAATTATGGCTCCTAATCTGCACTTCCTAGTTCCTTATCCATGGAACATCCTTTTAGTTCCCTAACACGCTTCAAGGTTCAGGTGAATTTTAATATCCCTACAATTAAAGGAAAAATAAATGCTGATGTAGTATAAAATTGGTTGGATCAATTATCTTCCTACTTTTTTGTAAATAATTTCATCGATGGGGAAAATATCACTTTTGCTCTTTTGAAAGCATCATTGCCCATGAAAAATTGGTGGGAGGTGTACAAAAAGAGGTTCAGTATAGATGAGATTGAGCTTGAGGTGGAAACTACCTGAGATGATTTTGTGGAAGCAATAAAGGAAGAATATTATCCCATTGGAGAATATGATGATTTGTACATATAGTGGCAATAAATTTGCCAAGGTAAGGACCAATCTGTTCAAGATTACATTGACATTTTTCATTCTCTATTTTCAAGATTGGGCATCCAAGAAAGTGAGAAACATAAGACTCTCAAATATCATGGTGGACTACAATGGTACATATGGGGGGAAATGGAACTCTTCAATTTATAAACCCTCGATAAGGCATACAAGTTCACAATGAAGATTGAATAGAAGCATGGAAGAAAGAATATGAAGAGTCAGCCTTCAAAATGGAAAAGTGATAAGGAAGGTCAAACATGAGGCTAAAATTGGAAGAAAAAGGAGTTTCAAGATAATAAACCCCAAAAGGGAAGACTGGAAAATGGTGTGATTACCATAAAATTGGAATTCACTCCAAAAAAGAATGTCAAGTCATCAAGTCACTACTTTTTGAATCATAATACTCGACATCTACTAATCTATATCATACACAAACTACACTCAAAAAGGACAAAGAAGATATTTTAGATGGTGAACCTGATACCATCATTGCTTCATCACAGACTTGTGAGGAAAGGTTAGATAATAAGGAAAGATTGTTTCACTCTAAATTATGGGTAAAAGGTAAGCCTCTGCATTTCATTCTTGATAGTGGGAGTCAAAAGAATTTAATCTCTGCTAAAGTTATGAAAAGTCTAAATCTATCCATGAATCCTCACCTAAATCCATATAGTATTGGATGGTTGAGCCCAAGGAGAGACCTTCGTGTCACCCATCAGTGTCTTCTTTCATATGCAATAAAACCATTCCAAGATGAATTCTTGTGTAATGTGGTCAATATAGATGTTTGTGATGTACTCCTTGGTCAGCCATTCATGTATGATCAACATGGCATCTATGAATCATGAAACTAAAGAATCACCCTCACTCTTGGAACACGGTGCTATAGGGTACCAGAGGTACCACTTCCCACATCTGTCTCCTTGATTAGTGCCAAGTAATGTAATATATTAGTGGAGAAGATAAAAAAATTCATTCTCATGGTGGTCAAACCAAAAAAATCCAAGAAAGTTGATGTTGCAATCCTGACTACATAATCAACACAATAATAGAAGCAGATGGGACAAATCATAGGAGAATATGATGACTTATTCAAGTCACCCATAGGAGTTCCACTACATTTCTAGGTAAACCATTCTACTGATTTATCCCAAGATCACCTTTGCCTAATAGTCTTGTGTATCATAGATTAGTTTTGGAGAATGATGAGATAAAAAGACATATTCAAGAATTAATCCAAAGGGGTCACATCAAGCCAAGCTCTTCACCCTGTGGTAGCCTAATTGTCTTGGCACCAAATAAAGATAGAACATGGATGATTTGCATTGACTATCAATCCTTGAATAAACTCATTGTGAAGAATCATTACCCCCTCCCTAAGATTGATGACTTGCTAGACCAACTCTATGGTGTGAATTTGTTCACCAAAATTGATCTCAAATCTAGCTATCACCAAATTCCCATCAATCCCACTGATGTCTAGAAGACTACATTCAAATCTAAGGAGGGGATATTTGAAGGGTTGGTTATGCCTTTTGGCTTAACTAATGCACCTATAACCTTCATGTGGATGATGGATGACATACTTCAACCCTTTACCAAATCATTCATGGTTGTCTACCTAGATAACATACTCATCTACAACAAAACATGGGAGGAGCATCTAAAACATGTTTTTAAGGTGATTCAAACTCTTTAGGAGCACATGTTGTATGAAAATCTTGAAAAATGCACATTCAAATGAAACAATTTAGTACCTATGGTATGTTTTGAATGAGAAAGGGATCCATGTCAATCCATAAAAGATTCAAGTTATTCAAGAATGGCCTACATGAAGGACCCTCACAAAAACTTTGCATCTTCTTAGGTCTTGCAAATTTATATCATAGGTTTATTCTTGTATTCTCACATATTAATTGGTCACTAACCCAAGTGACTAAAGGAGGAGCTAAAGCTACATTTTAGTGGAGAAAAATACAACAAAGGGAATTTGAGAATTTAAAGAATAGACTTTGCTCATCCCCTATTCTTGCCTTGCCAGATTTGCATCAACCTTTTGAGTTGATAATAGATGCATTTGAATATGCCATGGGAGCTATCATCATGCAACATGTCCATCCTATTACATATCATAGTGAAAATTTCATTGATATAGTTAGGAAATACCCGACATAATAAAAGGAGCTCTATGTCATTGTGCAAGCCTAAAAATAATATAAACACTACATTTTAGGGAAAGAGACGGTCATCCACACTGACCATAGACCATTGGAATTCATCTAGATGAAAAGAAAATTATGAAATGAGAGGCTTAAAAATTGGGCCATATATCTACAACAATTCCATCTAATAATCAAACATAAAAAGGAGAGCTCAAATAAAGCTGTAGATTGTCTAAGATGTCCACCAATTACTACACTCACAATAGTTCTTGACCTATGCAAACATGAGACTACCACTTGGGGTGATCTGTATGAAGTAGATCCTACCTTTACTGATACATATCAGGTGCTTCAAGAAGGTAAACATGTTTCTAATTTCTATTTGTAAGATAATGTCCTCTATCATATGGGGCACATCTGTGTTCCAGTTGTAGATCAATAAAAGATGATATGGGAAGCACATTTTAGTAGAATAATTGGATATTTTGGTGTAGAAAAGACATTGGTATTTATTCAAAAACACTTATACTAGCCCCATATGTGAAAGGATGTGGAAAGGTACCTCAAATCTTTCACCCCATGTGTGATAGACAAGCTAACAAACAAGAAGCAAAGATTATACATGCCATTGTGAGAATAAATCTCGTAGAGTGTTTTAGGGGGAGTAAGAGAGATTTAGGGGCAAGGTTGAGTGATTTAGGGAGATATTAAAGATATTAAGATGAGAATGATCTCCTTAGTTATAGGAGATATTCACACTATAAATGTTTATGTATGAAATTGAGTAAAATGTGTTGAATTGACTAACTAAAAATTGGTATTTTTTAATAAGTTAGCCTCTAAGCTATGTGTACAAAAAGTTATTGACATACTAGTGGTCGACATTCTATAAGACTACAATCTACTGCTCAACCATGATTGGTTAAAAACATTGAAAGGATATGTAGCCACTAATTTCTCACATATGTGGCTACCTTGTAAGGGTGTGTCCAATCAAATCAAGATTGACATAGAGGAGAAGATGAAGTAATTAATCACAAAATACAATGCTAAGAATAAGAAGGCCAAATTCATATCCTCACATGCTAGTATCTATGCCTTCACCACCAAACATAGGTATTAATTCCAAGAGTTTAAAGTACCTTCAAATATATAGACCATTTAATTTGATGGTGCCCAATCAAAATAAGGATCAAGTATTGGTATAGCCTTGACAAACCCTTATGAAAAGTAGTAACTGACAACATATAAGTTATAGTTCCCTTGCACCAATAACCAAGTTGAGTATGAATCCTTGATCCTAGGCCTATAGTTTGCCTTAGGAAATGATGTAAAATACCTATAACTATTTAGTGGTTTAGAGCTGGTGGTCAACTAGGTCAGAAGGAAACTTCAATGTAAGCTAGCATACCTAACTAAACATAAGTATAGAGCCTGAGACCTGATCAAACTATTTAAGGCTTTCAATATCTAAGCTATTCCAATATAAGAGAACTATATGGAATATTCATTAGCATCCTTAGATATTAGTTTAATTCCATTCCCAGAGTTTAAGATGTAGAAATTTTATGTGGAGTTGGTACATTATCCTTTAATCCCCAACAATGTACAAAATTTCCAAGTCTTCAAGGATGATAAATAGATCATCCAATTCATAAATAATTCTATAGATTTTGAAGGCCAAATAATAGATGAAAAAGACTTTGAATGTTTAGGAATAAAGGACCTTAGGGATGATGGTATCATACAACTCAAAGAAAATTGAATCCCATAGGGATGGTATCCTTAGAAAGGATCTTTGATATAGATCCACAAGCTAATATGTAAAGGTATCCAAAGAAATATCAGTCTAATTTGGAAAAGAGAATTTGGGATCTATAGAATGCCCTCAATATGTTAATATCAGTCTAGCCTATACTCATGATGTAGACACTAGGATTTCACAGGATAATAATTGTGCTCCTTAGGTCTTAAGTACCCTCCTTGATTATACCTATTTTACCCCATGTAATTATTTAACTATCCTTTTAACATTTACCTTGTGTAATTACCTTTTATTAAATACTTTTTAATTGAGTAAAGTAATTCAATTATTTACCTAGATAAAATCTAATTAAATATCCCAAAATCATTAAAACAACTTAAATCTCAAATTAACTCCTCAGTTAGAACCATTCCCATGACTTGGAAAAGATTTGCTAGGAAGCATTGGTGAACCCCACAATTGATGTCAATTCTAATGAATTGATGTCAATTTAATCAGTACCTTCCCTAGACCAAAAGAGGGACTTCTTGCATTTTTAATTGAACCAAAATGTTGGTGTTTTTAGCATTGATTAAATAATTTTTCATATCTAGGAAGCTTATGGTACTAACATCAATTCATCCACCTCATCAGAAGATCCATAATCATCCTCTCAAGCTTGTAGATTGCAATAGGTTGGAAGCTTTTAAAAGGTTAGTGTTGTAATTAATTTATCAATTCTTTCTATAATTCATTTCTTCTATATGTGTTTCTATCGCTAATTCGCTTTCTACATTCAAAGAAGAAATAAGAAACTAAAAGAAATGATGGTCAAGGCTAGAAGTACCTAGATAAAGATTGCGCACCGTAATCCAGACGTTTGTGGGCACCCCTCTTTGGCTGTGGAGGAATGACACCTGCAAGAAAAAAGAGACTTGGACAAGAAAATGTTAGATGGATAGGCAGCGGGTTGCCAAGCGAAAGCTTGTTCCCGAAAGTGTAAAAACTTCCTCAAGGGAGGTCAACCCACTGATAACAGACAGATAAAAGACTAAGGAAATACAGAATGCCAGAATATAAGAGTGATAAACAAATTAGAAATGAAAGAAAGGACCAATGATTACCTGAAAGGAGTTGTCGGGCTGATGACAGTCGCTGAGGTCGGTAATGTTGCCGTTGTCGGTTGCCTAGTCTGCCGACTTCGGTTATCCTGCCGACGTCGGTCGGGGAAGTAACCGGCGTCAGTCGGGGCAGTGGCCTGTAGTCGGGTCTGGTCGGGTTTCTGGACTGTGGACAGGTCTGGTTTGTGGACAGGGTCGAGACAGAGTTTAGGGACGACTTTGAATGGACTGGGGAATGGTCAGGTTCTGATTAGGTGCCCTGTATAGGGTCTTTGTTGGCAGGAGGGATGAGGGAGTTGTCGGGATCACACTGAAAGGATGACAGGTGAAAGGGAGATGGATAGAGGATAGGTCCTGAGAAGGCTTTTTAGCCTCTCAGGGGGTAGGACTGAGGGAGTGGGAGACAACAGATACCAAACAACTGAACACTAAATAAATGAAATGAAATGAAATAACAGACTGTGCTTACCTTTTAAGCTTGTTGAATGAAGAGTGGGAGAGCTGTTGTTGAGACCACAGAAGACTTTGCAAGAGGAAATCTCTGCTCAAGAATCCCTGCGCCTGTTGCTACTATTGCACGAGGTCCAGAGGGAGAAGAAACGAATGCCAAAATGCCAAAAGAATTTAGTTTGCGAGCTCAAGGGGCCGGGGCCTGGAATGGATGCAGAAAGGAGTCTTGAAGGCTATCGATGCCGGCAGTATCACTGACGTCGGCCAAAGGGTCACCGACGTCGGTAGTGGTAGAATGGGGACAGAGACTAAAAATAGCCTCTGCCCATTCTTGCACGCCGCCGGGCGATGGATTGTGGGAAGAACGGTCATGAGGACACTTAAATGGGTGCGAGAGGAAGATAATGAGAAGATTTGGCATAATAAAGGCTAAGAGGAAGGTGGAGGGATTCAAGGGAGGATCCAAGGTGACAAGGGTGAGGTGGAAAGGGGGCCACTTAATTGAAATATTTAAGTTATTTTAATCAAATGAGTGGAGGGGACTAAGGCCAAGGGTTAGGATATGGGTTTGAGGCGGACAAGGGGGGAGAACCAAGGTGCAGACACATTTGTGGTGTCTACATTTGCCCCTTTTTGTCTTGTTGGTTGTTCTTGACGAACTGCAAGACAAAAATAGGAGTTGGTTGCCCCAGGAAAAGAAATGAGGTGTTCCCCCTTCAAAGTGATAGTCAAGAGAAGGGAACTGGAGATCGAGTGTCGATTTGACAGAGAGATGGATAGAAGAGTGTGAGCGAAAATGCTGCAATAGTCATGATTGCACGTATACCACTTCACGGGATGATTGGGTCAAATTGTCGCATGTCGAGGGTCAAGGAGTGCCAAAATTGAAGTAACCGGGCCCCAGCATTTAGTCATCTGCTGATCGGGTTACTCAATCTAAGTTGAAGCTCTAAATGGTCATCGTGTTCCAGGTATCCCAGGCTCAGGAAGTGCTCCCAGAAACATGAAAATGCCACAAGTATTAGGGATCAACTGGCTTGTGATCCTATACTTGTGAAGGGTCAAAAATAGTCTACGGACAATTCTGCTAACCAGCCGTGAGGCAGCACACATGCAAAAACAACCAAGGCAACATTGGCTTAGAAGTAGTCGAAGGTTGAAGGAGATACGCATGATCTCCAATGGTCATTGGTCAAGGGGAGGGATGGATGAAAGGATGTGGCCGAGCTAACCTCAGAAAACATCATGTGATCTGAGTGCTGCCTACATAGCCCTTGTGTGAAGGGCCTCAGGCCAATGTAGTTCTCCCTAAAAGGGAGGAATGGTCAAAGAAAAAGATTGGTCTTGGTCAAAGAAAATGATTGGTCTTGGTCAAAGAAAATGGAGTTGGTCATGATAAAAGTCACAGAAGAGAAGGTTTGTCCATCAAAGAGACGAACAAACGGGGGTGGTCGAGCTAACCTCAGAGGATGTGTTATCTGAGTGCTGCCTACATAGCCCTGGTCATAGGGCCTCAGACCAATGTAGTTCAGACGAATTGAGAAGATTGGTCGATGATTGGATGTGGTCAAGTGTTGAAATGATGAGGGTAAGATGAGGATGAGATGATGCTATAGATGGTGTATTCTGTAGAATTGGTCGAGAGTCTTTCATCCCTAGCAAGTTTCCATAGTCATGATGGATGTATGCTGAAGATGAACGGAGGTCTATTTATGCTTCAGCAAGTATTGGTTTATGCTTAACATAAATTGGGTCTGGTCGATAGTTTCCATGTGTACTGGTGTCCATAGAAACTATGTGAAATGGATGAGGATGATGTCTGATGCCATGAGGATGAGAAATAGCTTGGTTTGAGTCGACAATTGATGTGGTTAAATGTGACCAAAGTGTAGAAAAAAGGTGAAAGGCGAATCGCTCTTTCATTGACAAGGACCAGAAATGGAGCATAGATAGGGGTTATTAGAACAAAGGCCCCGTTCATGCATTACGTCGTTGACCAGTGTTGTGTTAGAGCGGTAATCGAATCACTTTGACATTAAAGTGAGCTCAAAGTCCCTTGAGTAGGTAAAAGGAGGAGGATAGGGTAACCCAGTTTAAGAGCAAGAATAACCTTGCCCCTTTTATAGGAGACCCTGAGACAACTACAAGCCAAGTCCATGACTCATTTTTTTTTTTTTTTTTGGGTGCAGACTGATCGATGCGGGAGTCTACAGAGAGATGTCATTTGATTTATGGTCATGTTGCGAAGCTGATCAATGCGGGAAGCTTCTAAGAAAGGTTGCTGTTTGTAGCAAGATTTAGTCATAGCCATCCTTTAAGGGAGTGGTCTATATTTTTGCTTTATATAATGTTTGAATAGCTATCCTTCGAGGGATCAGTCTATTAGCTACAGCAATGATAGTACAACTGTCCTTCGAGGGAGCAGTCTATCTTTTTGATTTGATTTGGTGACCTTGGATTATGTTTTGACATCTTGATTTTTTTTTTTTTTTTGGGTCATGGACAAGACTGTAGAAGTTCAAGGACGCCCTTTTATTAGGACAAAGCATCCATACGTCATAAAAGGGTTGTAGAGGACTTGTTAAAGGGGAATAGGGTTGAAAGGAAAGAAGATTAAGAGGACGAGGATTGCTCAAGGGACGAGCTCAAGTTACGTGTCTAGTAGATGAATACTTGACTAACAGAAGAATGGTCGAAGATGCAACGCATTAAGAGGCTCAGGTTCTGGCCATCTGTCGAGGGAAGACAGACGATAAGTCCCTGACCCATACTTGTGCGTGATGATAAAAGGTCCAAGCCAATTGGGGGCGAATTTGCCTCATTTACTTTGCTCCATATTGGTCACGTGTTGATTCTCTTTGAGGACGAGGTCTCTGATGTTGAAATCTTGTTCTCGCAGATTTTTGTCGTAGGCTCGCTTTATGCGACTTTGGTAGATGTGGAGATGATTGAGGGCAGCAAGACGACACTCGTCAAGTAACTCAAGTTGAGCTAAGCAATCTTGACGAAAGTCATTGTTGGAAAGAATGTCATGCAGGGAGATGTGAAGAGATGGGATCTGTACTTCGAGAGGTAAGACAGCCTCTATTCCATACACGAGGGAGAAAGGAGTAGCACCCGTAGAGGTTTGGATGCTAGTGCGGTAGGCCCACAAAGCGAATGGAATATGAATGTGCCAATCCCTGCCTGTGTCATTGACCACCTTCATGAGAATTTTAGTCAGAATTTTGTTGGAAGCCTCGGCCTGCCCATTTGCTTGTGGGTAGTAAGGCAAAGAAAAGCTGAGTTTGATGCCAAATGAGTCGCATAGTTTTTGGACAGTCTTGTTTTTGAAGGACTTGCCATTGTCGGTGATGATTTTGTGAGGGACACCAAAACGACAGATGATGTGGCTACTGATGAAGTCGACAATTTTGTTGGCTTTTGTGGAGACAAGAGGAATGGCTTCCACCCACTTGGTGAAATACTCAGTGGCAGTGATGATGGACTGATGACGAAGAGACGAGTGAGGGTTAATCTCACCGATGAGATCTAAGCCCCACTGAGAGAAAGGCCATAAATCCTGAGCGACTTGTAAGGCGTGGTTGGGGAGATGAAGCAAGTTAGAGTGCTGCTGACACTTGACGCAACGCTGAACATAGTCGCTACAGTCTTGATGAAGGGTGGGCCAATAATAACCCAGATGAAGGATGCGCTTGGCAACCGAGTTTCCACTAAAGTGTCTGCCACAAATCTCATCGTGGACTTGTTTTATGGCTTGAGAAGCTTCAGTGGAGGTGAGACAGTGAAGAAGGAGGCCGTCGAAGCCTCGCTTATAGAGAAGACCCCCCAGCATGGTATAGCGAGCTGTGCGCTTGATGAAAGCTCGCCACGCATTGCTAGAGAGGTTGGGAGGAGTGACAGAAAGAGACAAGTAGTCCACAAGTTGCTTATACTAGTCATCTCGTGGGCTAGAATTGATAGTGTTGACATGGTCGATGTGAGGGGAGATGTATGAAGGCAAGGGTACACGATGCACCATGACAAAAAGTCGAGATGATGATGATGAAGATGGGATATGCGAAGCAAGAGAAGCCATGGTGTCAACAAACTTGTTCGTAGAGCGTGGAACAGTCTGCAAGAGATAATGGTTGAAAGATGCCAAAAAAAGGTCAGCACGATTTTTATACCTCTGCAAAACTTTGTTTTTACAGAGGTATGAACCGTTAACTTGATTGATGATGAGCTGCGAGTCACCGAAGATGTTGATGGACTTGATGTGGAGGGAAAGGGCAGTCTGAAGTCCCAAAATTAAGGCCTCGTATTCGGCCATATTATTGGTACAATCAAAATCAAGCTTGAAAGATAAAGGCATGGGCTCCCCTTCGAGTGGAATGAGGATGACCCCCGCACCCCCACCGAGTTGACATTTGGAGCCGTCAAAGAACATGGTCATTTGGTAGACGGTGTCATCGGTGGAAAGTGTGGCGATAGATTTGTCAGGGAACTCACAGTGTGAAGGTTGGTTGTCAAGAAGAGGGGCATCTACTAGTTGGTCAGCGATGGTTTGCCCCTTGATAGATTTTTTCTGGATGAATTCGAGGTCAAACTCAGCGAGCAGCATGAGCCATCGAGCCATACGTTGATTCTGATATGGCTTGGAGTGCATATACTTGAGAGGGTCGGTGTGAGTGATGACAAAGGTTTTGTGGTTGAGAAGATAGTTGCGGAGCTTGGTAGCGGAAAAGACTAATGCCAAACAGAGTTTCTCGGTATGAGTATACTGAGTTTCATAGTCGACTAGTGTTCGACTGATGTAGTAAACCACTTGCTCATGATGATGCTCGTCTCGGTGCACGATCATGGCACCTAACGAATGGTTGGTGGCAGAGATATAAAGGTAGAAGGGTTGGTCATCTTTAGGTGGAACAAGGACTGGTGGAGAGACCAGATAGCTTTTGAGGGCTTCAAAAGCCTCTTGACAGTCCTCATCCCATTTAAAGGAGACGTCCTTCTTAAGGAGATGATGAAAAGGTTGGCAGCGGTCTGAAAGCTGTGAGATGAAATGGCGGATGGACTGGAGCTTCCCTTGTAGACTGCAAAGCTACTTGAGATTGGTCGGGGGTGGCATTTCGAGGATAGCACGGATCTTGGCGGGATCTATCTCGATGCCACGGAAGGAAACGATGAAGCCGAGAAGCTTGCCTGAGAGGACCCCAAAGACACATTTCTTGGGGTTAAGGTGAACATTGTATTGAAGAAGGCGAGAGAAGATGATTTTGAGAATGGTCAAGTGGTCGCGATGAAGCTTGGACTTACCGAGAAGGTTGTCCACATAGTCCTCCATGATTTTGTGAAGGAGATCATGGAAAATGTAGGTCATGGCGCGCTGATATGTGGCACCAGCATTTTTCAAGCCGAAAGGCATGACTCGATAGCAGAAAGTCCCCCATGGGGTGATAAAGGTAGTCTTGTGCTGATCTTCTGGTGCGATCAAGATTTGATTGTATCCTGAAAAACTGTCCATGAGAGATAGCATCTCATGGCCGGCCGTGAGATCAACAAGCTGGTCAATGTTAGGAAGAGGAAAGTCATCTTTGGGATAGGCTAGGTTAAGGTCGTGATAGTCCATGCAGATCCGAATCCCCCCAGTTGCTTTAGTAACTGGGATGATGTTAGAGACCCACTGTAGATAATCGATGGGCTGGATGAAGGAGACAGAAAGAAGGCGCTGAAGCTCCTCTTTGACAAGGAGCGCAATGCGAGGATGTATCTTTTGAAGCTTTTGCCTAACAGGCTTAGCTTCTGGTTTGGTGACAATGTTATGGGTAGCGATGGTGGGGTCGATGCCAGGCATGTCGCTGTAAGTCCAGGCAAAGGCCTTGCTATGGTCGGAAAGGAACTGGGTATAGTCAAGCTGCTCCTGAGTGTCTAAAGATTGGCCAATCTTTAAGACGTAAGGAACATCGGAAGAAGGGAGGTTGATGTCAATGGTTGATTCATTTAACATAACCTGGGTCTCGAAAGGGAGGGAGCGTTGGATGAAAGAGTCATCGGCACCCATGTAGGAAAGGATGGCATCATCATCAACGCAGTGGACAGTGTGAATGGTTGCCGACTCATCCTCTAGCATGTTAGGAAAGATGAGAGGGAGAGACCTGGACACCCCATTGAGCTGATAGGTCAAGGGTTCCAGGTGGATGGTGTTTATGGAAACAAAAAAAAAACTAGGAGGGATGGAAACCACTGACTCCAAAGGTGATGAAGGAGAAATGGGTGAGTTTGGAGGATATTGGTCAATTGTTGGCTCGGGACAAAGGTCAGAAGGAGCCTGAGTGGGGTCATGATATCCCAGGCCATACCATTTCTTGGCATCGTCATCATTGAGCAGCTCGATGGGCTGATGGGAGCCCTACTCATAACGTCCAAAACCAAAACCCTTCCATGCACACCTGTAAAGGTAAGTGTGTGCGAAGGCGAGGTTGCCAAGAAATGAGAAATCTGATGTGAAAGGTTGGGGTGAAGAGAGGGAATTGTCATTGGGAGGAGCTTGATTGAGCCCCCCACAGACAAAGTTGGTTCGGAGGTGAGGAGGACCATAAGGTACGACCACCCTGATTCGATGGTCGTGATGAAGGCGTCCATACTCTTACGGAGTTTGGAACATGTCTAGGGTCAACAAGCGATATTCCCCGAGTGATAGTCATTGGAAGATGTCTTCCATGGGGTCTTTGGTCGGCGCTTGAAGAGGAGGGGTGAGGGTGACCGTCGATTGCGAACTGGTTGAAGCCTCCACAGCTGGAGGTGGTGCTGGAGTTGACGGCTTGATGGGAATGAGGACATCGTTGGGACGATAGGTTGTGTTGCAAGTCTTGAAGGGTGAAGGGTCAACGGGAATGGTGTGGACTTGCCTGTCATGCTCAAACTTCACACAACGGTGCAGGGTGGAGGGGACACAGGCCATGGCACGGATCCAAGGTCATCCCAGTAGAATGTTGTATTGAAACTCTCCTTCGATGATATAGAAGAGCTTTGGGACTATGCGTGGACCAACGGGAATGTGAAGGATGACTGTGCCAATGGTCGTGGTGGTGGTGTCGTTGAAAGAGCGTAAGATTGCGTCAGTTTTGGAGATGCAATTCTTGGGAAGAGCCAACTGGTCAAAGGCATGGGTAGAGATTATGTTGATGCTAGTGCCACCGTCGATCATAACACGTTTAATGCGTGTCCGATCGACATAGGTAGTGATGAAGAGGGTGGCGTCCTGATCTTTCATGTTAGATGTGGGAATCTCAGAATCGCTGAATGTGATGGAGGCGACAGGAGATAAAGAATGGATGAGGGTAGCGAGTGGTTGGGGGTCCTCGGGTTGGACCTCTGCTGCTTGCAAGGCTTGGATGAGGGCTTGATGGTGCTGAGGCAAGGTTTGGATAAGGTCATAAAGAGACATCTTCACAGGCGTCTGGTGAAGCTGCTTCAGCATGGAGTCGTGAATTGGCCCAGAAGAAGAAGACGAAGAAGGTTGGGATGTGCCAAGGATAGAAATTTTAGGTTTGGGTGCAAGAGGTGGCTTGACGAAGGGATAGGTCCAAGGAATGGCAGATTTTTCTTTCGCCTTGTCCTTTTGCGACCTAGTGGTTATACGAATAGCATTGATTTCAAAAATGGGAGGTGAAGAAGGGGTCATGTCTTGCTGGTGAGATGTTGACGTGGTTGAAGGGGTTGGATGGGAAGGAGTTGGGGTCTGGTCAAGAGTGTCCTCAAGGAGAAGAGTGTCCTTCTCCATATAGTGGCGAATGATGGCTTTGAGGGCACAGCAAGTCTCGGTATCGTGTCCTGGTGTACGATGATATAAGCAAATTTTTGTGTCGTCGAACCAGGAGGGTTTGGACCCGAGAGGTTGGAAAGGCTTGATGGGTGGAAGGGTTATGTCGGAAGTCTGTAGAAGTTGGTGCAATATCAACGAGTATGAACCCATTAGAGGGTCCGTGGTATTTGATATGCGCGAGGCCGGTGACTTTTGCTTTTGCGAGGTTGGAAGAGGTTTCCATACCACCTTATGGGTTGATGGTGCGGTGACAGGCAAAGATGGCATTTTCTTGGTGATTGGTACCGCCTTTTTGGTAGAGGGACAGCTGGAGGTAGGTAGAGGAAGCAAAGGAGGCAACGAGTTTTGATTGGAGGCCGGAGTGGGAAGGATTCTAGCCAGGGTCGAAGGATGGGGGCCCAAAATGGATGGCAATGGTGACAGGGAAGGAGGCATTCGCTTCAGCGGTCTGGCAGTCTCCTTTGACTTGGTTGGAAGACTACTATTGGTCAAGGTCTGGTCAAGGTCCACCTTCACTTGCGGGTGAGTGAGGGTGGAGATAGGACGAACGCCAAGTGACTTGATAGGCTTAGACGAGAGAGATGTAGGTTTTGGTTTTGATGGGTTTGGTTGAGGCTTGAGAGTCTGGTGTTTGTCAAGAGTCTGAAGAGATTCTGTCTTGGGAAGATTAGCAGCATGTGATGAGAGGGCACGGGTATGTTGAAGGGCTTTAAGATGCTCCCACAACACCTGAGGCGTCACTTTCCTCAGAGGGAGAAGTTCAATTTTCTCCACTAACTGAGAAAATGGCTGAGAAGAAGATGTTGATGGTTGCGAGGTTGAAGATGAGATGGGTGTAGCAGTCTTAGAGGCGCGGTGTGGTGAAGACAAGACAGATTTAGATGGAGATGAAGGGGAGGTAGGTTCTTCCCTGGGTGGGGAAGAATCCGAAAAGCGAGGCTCCTCAAGCGGGTAAAGGGCAGGGATGATGGTGCCCTCCACTTGCGGTTGAGGAGTAGGAAGGGTCGGGTCCTCCATAGGCAGCAGAAAGGAGGATGGTGAGACCGGTGGTGCTGGTAAAGCCGAGGCGTCCTCCAAGATGAGAGAGGTCGATGGAGAACTAGCTAGGGAAAGAGGTTCGTCCACACGCGATGGACTGATTGATGGACTAACCTCTTGAGGTTGATTGGGGACAAAAGGCGAGACCGTATTGACTGTTTGAATGTTGTGTTCATGATTGTCGTCAATTAAGGTCTGGACATTATTTTGAGTTGGCAAATGATTGGGGAATGGCTGTTTGAAGATGTCAATGGCTTGATTAGGGGGTGCATTGGGATTGTCTAAGATGAGGTCCCCCTTTTCAAGCATGTCTTGGATTATGTTCTTAAAAGTTTTGCAGTTTTCTGTGTCATGTCCCTTAACATGGTGGAAGCTACAGAAGTCTTGTTCCCTATACCACGTAGGGATGGCATGCGAGGGATCAAATTAGGGAGGAGGTCAGGCTTGAGGGAGATTGAGGACCCCCTGCTTAACAAGCTTTTCCAGCATAGACGCGTATGATTCTCTGAGAGGAGTATACCGTCATTGCACATATCTTTGCTGGAATTGGCGAGTAGCGCTCTGAGATGTGGATGGCTCAGGCTGATTGGTTGAAGAAGATGAGGGTCTAACAACCATGGCATTAGCTGAAGCCTTGGATTTAGAATTGGATGATGATGGCTTAGTAGAAGAAGAGTCATTGGTTTTAGAGCTAGGATTCTTGCTCCGTAACTTGACTTTATTCTCCTCGATGGCACGCAACTCAAGTTTGCGGGCCATCGTGAAGGCTTCGTCAAAGGTGCGGAAGGTTTGAACCCTCAGGGTGGAAGAAATATGTCTGGCACAGGCTTGGGAGAAGAGTTCAATAAGCTTGGCCTGGGGTAAGGAAAAGGAGAGTTGATTGATGAGGCCTCTCCATCGAGCAACAAAGTCGGCTATGGACTCGTCCTTAAATTACCAGATAGAATAGAGGTCCGTGATCAAGACCTTCTTGGTTATGTTGATGGAAAAGTGATCGAGGAAGAGCTGGGCCAATTGTGTGAATGAAAAGAGAGAATGGCTGGGGAGGGAGCTGTACCAGTCGAGTGCAGCACCTGAGAGAGACATAGGAAATGTGCGTAAGAGTAACACATCGTCATGGGCAATGAGGTAACAGGCATGTCTGAATGCCCACAAGTGTTGTTGTGGGTCTTCCTTGCTTTGAAAGCGAGAAAACTTTGAAAGCTCCCACTGGCTAGGGTATGGTCTAATTGGGATAGAAGGGTGAATGGGCTCGTTACAGATCTGCTCGTACGAGAGAGCGTTGCGTGAGCCAGAAACAAAGGTCTCTAGACTGGTCATCTTGTCCATCAGCATCTTGATGATGTCTGCCGACGGATTGACAGGTGGCGCGCCCCCTAAGTTTTAGGGTGCTTGGAAGAGGCTAGGGGAGGCATACGACGTAGTTGGTTGCCCTTGTAAAGGTGCAACATAGGGATAACTAGTCGTAGGGATAGATGAAGAGGCTAAAGGTGGTTGGGTAGAAGGCATAGCTAGGCCCGATGTTGCCACGAGAGGTTGGACTGTGGTAACGGGGGCCAAGGGATAAGAAGCCACCCTGGTGTTGATAGGGGCTAGGGTAGGCAGAATAGAGACGACAAGGTTTTGAAAAGGAGTGGATAGCGGTTGAGCGGGTTGAGGTTGGTAGGGGGCCGAAACCCCAGTGGAAATGGGCCCAAAGATAGAGGGAGAGGCCACCCCTAGAGGATTGGTCAAAGTCTGGTCAGTGGTCGAAGTGATGGCTTGAGTGTCTAAGGGTTGAACTACGGATGCCGTCGATACAGCCGTAGTCGCAGCAAGAGAGGTTGGCATTCCATAGATTAGACTACCCAAGGAGTCTCGCATTTGGCTATGCGCGAGATAGTGTTGCAAGGCCTTGATGTTGAGGTCCAAGAATCATTCGAACTCTTGGTCCCCTTCTTGGACAATAGGAGTCTACGGCGGGGTTGGACGAATAGGAGTTCTTTCGGTCTCCGAGTTGAACTCCATTGTAGGCTTGGTCACGGATGGGGTAGACAGAAGTGGTTGATGGCTAGCGTGGTTGACAAGAGCCTTGGCTTGGCTACGAGTCAAAACCATGCAAGGCAAAGAAGGTTCAGGTTTCAGAAACTATGTTTTTCTATTTCAGAAAACTAGAATGGAGTTTTTGACAGAGAAGGGACAGGTTTTAGGCTGTTGGTTTTGAAGAAAAAGGACAGTGACAGAGACCGACGTCGGTTGAGAAACCGATGTCGGTAAGAAATATGGCTGATGTCGGTCAGATAACCGATGCCGGTAAGAGAGTAAAGCCGATGTCGGTGATAGAACCGATGCCGGTGACTGTGTCTTCTAGAGAACAAAAAGATTTTAAGATTCTTGGAAAAACAATGAAGAAAGCGTCCTCACTCACTCAAACAAACAGATGAGAAGAGAAGAACTGAGAGAGACAGACAAGCCTAAGCGATAAATCCTAGGAATTAACCTTAGAATCTTGTGGCTTATGCCTTAGATGAATGTTTGGGGAGATTGGCTATAAGAAGGGTCCTAAAAATGGCAGTCTAGAGCTGGTTTTGGGTCTTGTTTTAGGTGCTCAAAAATCTGTGTTAGGTCTGGTACGTGGCCTGGTGCTAAGGAGCAAGCTCCCCTCACTTCACGATTCCAGTGGTTAGTTGGTCTCGCTTAGCCAAGATATACCTCGCCTAGGGTTTATCCTCCGCTAGAGAACGGAGTGGGCTTCCCCCTTGGTGATGAAATCCAAGTAGGGTCACCGGGACGGGTAAGGTATCCGCTGGGGGATGAAATCCCAGTCGGGTCTTGTCTCAAGTAAGCTTTATGTTCGTTTTAGTGCATGTGGTTTGGTAGTGTAACATCAAGTGTCTACGATTTATTCAATATGCGGATTTAAGTTACTAGATGTGGACTAATGCAAGCACAAGCAGAAATGAAAGTGCGATACGTTTTAAGCCCAAGTCGAAATGTGAGATTTGTTATGAAGACAAGTTTGAGAAAGGGTTGAGAGTATGATGTTTAGACTAGTCTAGAAATGCAAGGAAGAAAGATTCGTTTTAGTCCTGCTTATAGTGTCATTTGGAATAGAAGAAAGAGACAAGAAGGAAGGAGCCTAAATGCACCTAAATGAATGAAAGGAAGAGGAACCCGAGGAAGAACCTAAGGTCCCACCAGGCGTGCCAGAATGTTTCTATCGCTAATTCGCTTTCTACATTCAAAGAAGAAATAAGAAACTAAAAGAAATGATGGTCAAGGCTAGAAGTACCTGGATAAAGATTGCACACCATAATCCAGACGTTTGTGGGCACCCCTCTTTGGCTGTGGAGGAATGACACCTGCAAGAAAAAAGAGACTTGGACAAGAAAATGTTAGATGGATAGGCAACGGGTTGCCAAGCGAAAGCTTGTTCCCGGAAGTGTAAAAACTTCCTCAAGGGAGGTCAACCCACTGATAACAGACAGATAAAAGATTAAGGAAATACAGAATGCCAGAATATAGGAGTGATAAACAAATTAGAAATGAAAGAAAGGACCAATGATTACCTGAAAGGAGTTGTCAGGCTGATGACAGTCGCCGAGGTCGGTAATGTTGCCGTTGTCGATTGCCTGGTCTGCCGACTTCGGTTATCCTGCCGACATCGGTCAGGGAAGTAACCGGCGTCGGTCGGGGCAGTGGCCTGTAGTCAGGTCTGGTCGGGTTTCTGGACTGTGGACAGGTCTGGTTTGTGGACAGGTTTGAGATAGAGTTCAGGGATGACTTTGAATGGACTGGGGAATGGTCAGGTTCTGATTAGGTGCCCTGTACAGGGTCTTTGTTGGCAGGAGGGATGAGGGAGTTGTCGGGATCACACTGAAAGGATGACAGGTGAAAGGGAGATGGACAGAGGACAGGGCATGAGAAGGCTTTTCAGCCTCTCAGGGGGTAGGACCGAGGGAGTGGGAGACAGCAGATACCAAACAACTGAACACTAAAGAAATGAAATGAAATGAAATAACAGACTGTGCTTACCTTTTAAGCTTGCTGAATGAAGAGTGGGAGAGCTATTGTTGAGACCACAGAAGACTTTGCAAGAGGAAATCTCTGCTCAAGAATCCCTGCGCCTGTTGCTGCTGTTGCACGAGGTCTAGAGGGAGAAGAAATGAATGCCAAAATGCCAAGAGAATTCAGTTTGCGAGCTCAAGGGGCCGGGGCCTAGAATGGATGCAGAAAGGAGTCTTGAAGGCTGCCGATGCCGGCAGTATCACCGACGTCGGCCGAAGGGTCACCGACGTCGGCAGTGGCAGAATGGGGACAGAGACTAAAAATAGCCTCTGCCCATTCTTACACGCCGTCGGGCGAGGGATTGTGGGAAGAATGGTCATGAGGACACTTAAATGGGCGCGAGAGGAAGATAATGAGAAGATTTGGCATAATAAAGGCTAAGAGGAAGGTGGAGGGATTCAAGGGAGGATCCAAGGTGACAAGGGTGAGGTGGAAAGGGGGCCACTTAATTGAAATATTTAAGTTATTTTAATCAAATGAGTGGAGGGGACTAAGGCCAAGGGTTAGGATATGGGTTTGAGGCGGACAAGGGGGGAGAACCAAGGTGCAGACACATTTGTGGTGTCTACAATATGTTACTTTACATTTAGTTTTATATGTAAGTTATCCCTTTAATCTATTATAGATTGTCTTTAGTTAGCCTTAGATATCTCAAAAACCACCTTGAATCCCTTTAAATTCACCTTATAAAATCCTATCTCAAGACCTTATTTGGATTTATAGAATTGATGTCGATTCCCTGAATTGACATCGATCCTAAAGATCAAAATTGATCTCTATAAAAAATCCATGTTTGCACCTGAATACCTCATAATTTATAGTCTAATTTATATCTTAGATCCTTATTTCTTATAAGTTATTGATTTATTGTAGATGATTATTCTTGGAACCATACACGAAGTGGTCACTATCCAAGATTTACCCATAGTTTCACATCCCTTTTTTTTAAAAATCAAAATGACATCTCTTTTGAGCTAGGCATTTGTGCTATTTTGTTTTCCCCTACCCTAGAATCAATTGTAGACCAGTTAGAAGTGATCTAAGCTAAATATGATGCTATCAAAGACTATTAGAATGCCAAATTTTCCAATCTCTATATGATGAACATATATTAGATCTTAAATCATTTTATCATCATATCTATATTGTTGAATACATTATTATAATTTTAGTTGAATTTATTTACTTAATTTCTAAGATAGTGGGCTAACATCCTTGTAAGGAAGTGTACCACTTCCTAATATTGGTCTCATACTAGGAACTCATTTATCATATCAATCCAACTTTTTTTTTAGTTGTCTATCTTGTGTAGGTAATCCTTCCAAGACAAAAATGATTTCCTACATCACTAGATATGGTGTGAAATCAATTTCATTCATAGGTAACCTTGTAAAACCCTGTATCTCATTTTAAGTTTTTGAGGAGTTTACTTTTTATATAAAATTAAAAAAAAAATACATTAAACATTATATAATGCCTAATGGGACCATTAAATGGTCTCACTATTCTTGTTTTTATTTGTTTTTCATTTGTGTGTTTCTTCATTTAATGAATTAGTTTTCATTAAAAATTGAAAAAATCAAAAAAGAAAAAATATCTAGATTATTTTCCTTTATTTTAAAGAGAAATTATCTTTTTGTTTTCCTATCTTAGAACAAATATAGTTTATATAAGTGGGTTAACCTGATATTTAGTCATACTTTCTTCATAGACAAACTGAACTAAAATCATAAAAATTGTAATCAAATTAACTCCCACCCAAGTAGACCCACTTGGATTTCATCACCAAGGGGAAAAATGACTTGGTGTTTTTGATAAGTAAAAATAACTAGATGGAAGTACATAGGATAATAATTTGACACCCTTATTACCATGAGGTAACGAAGTGAGGGGGAAAAATCCAATACTAATCCACATGCTTCCACCAACATAGAATCGGGCCTCATTGTACCTTTAGGTATATCAAGGTTCTCAGCCTTAAACCAAACCTAAAACCAACCATATATTTCCATCTCTTAAGAAATTTATTAGCCCATTTACCCTTCACATTTTAAAATTTTTTTGCTTATAAACTAAAAAATTATTTAAATATGTTGAACTAGAGTGTGTGTTTTCCTTCACTAAAGTGAGATAATAAAAAAATAAATTATGTGTTTATTCTTTGTTTTAATTTTCTTAGTACTACATGGTTTTGACATTAAAACAATTGATAAAACAAATAGATCCACACTATTCATCTTCCTCTTCGATGGAAAAATCACCTAGTCCCCCTACTTCTCCTAATTCTTATGGAGATGGTATCCCTTAGTTCTACCCCTAGGGTGATCTAAAGTGTTCTAACATATTAGATAACAATCCAATCACCTTAAATCAATATCTCACAATGTGATCCATATAGATACCCATTTATCCCCATCATCAAACTTATCATTCCTTCTATGGCATGCCCCAAAAAAACCTTGAAGGATATACCTTAGCCATGGTGTCTTTGTCTACTAATCTGCCACCTCTATCAAGTTTAAATACTAGTACCACCCAGTTACTAGATAAACTACCACCCTTAGTGACTAGTAGTCTGACCACCACCGTTATTATGATACAAAATTTTATTACACCATAATTGATAGGTAACCCACCACCCTATACCATGCTTAAAAATATATTATTCTCCATTTTATTGGCCCTCCCACCTATCCAAACCCATATCACATCTATTGCCACTATACAACCTCTATCATCTACTCAATAGATACCTATAGGTTAAAACCTTCAACAAAAAATACCCCTAACTACACAATACCAAATCCCCACACAAATCCTTATAGGTGGTTATTCTAAATGATATCAATAACAAAGTATGCCTTTTTTGTTCCCTCAATATGTGGTGGCATCTCAAATGATAATCACCATGTCCATAGGGTAACCCCTTACACAAACTCTCCCAACATCACTTCCTCCATATCAACATTTACAATGGAATTTTCTAAGAGGCATACCCTAATATAGTGCCCAAAAATATCTCATGAGGATCCTCATGGAGAGGATGATGAACTTAGAAGTTTTTACCTCAAGAGAAAAGAACATGATTACTTATGAACATATTTGTAATAAGCCAATCAACCCTGTTATCCTTATCTAGCCATATCTTATGCAATGGTAACTTCCCAAATTCATGAAAATCTAAAATAAGGAAGATCCCCAATAACACATTAGAATGTTTAAACATGCATACTACCTTATTTCTCGTGACAATGCCCTTATTTTAAGGACATTTCCTATGTCACTCATAAGACTAACTTTAGACTATTATAGCTCCATCCCCGAACACTCATTATTTTATTTTTGGAATCTAGATAAACCTTATTTGAACACTTCTCAACAAATATCATTAGGAAAGTAACTATTATGAACCTTTATGCCACTAGGAAATTCAAATTTGAGTCCATTATATATTTTGTAGCTAGATAGATGGGTCTTATAAACTAGATAACCTCCCCCTTGCCTCAACCAAAGTTGATATAACTATTTTGAGATAATGTAAAAAAAGTATATCATATACCTTAAAAGTTTAGTAATTTAAGAATTTTAATGAGGCTTTTAACATGGCTCAAAAATTAGAAATATGAGCCCTACAATGAGGAAAGGTGAAGTTACAAAACAAGAACTTCAAACTAGACCCTTCTAAAGGAAATAATAATCTGAAAGAAAAGGGCATAACTAACTATTTTTTATTGAAATTAACTCCCTAATCTACAACAAACCAACTAAGATCCTCTCAAACATAATCACAAAGAAACATAAAAATATTCCCACATAGACAATACACACCTTTAGGGTAGTCTTATGATAATATACTAGATAAATTATTAAAGGTGGTAGTTATTGAAATTCCTCTCATCAAACTTGTCGATAACTCTCAACCAAAACTAGGATGGTATAAAGAAAGATATTTTTATACTTATCATGTGCCAGGTCATGAAATTAACAAGTGCCATTATTTTAAAATCTTAGTGCAAAACCTTATTAATCGAGGGGAGATACAATTGGATAATCCAAATTCACCCTAAAATCAATCTATAGACATATTTAGATAACCCTGCCTTAACCATCCATATTAATCTAACTCTATAAAAATAAATATGGGGGAGGGGGGTACCTCGAATCAAGGCACCCACATCATAAAAAACATCCATGATTGACTCTTACCAAAATAAGTTGATAATGACTAAATTTCCTTTTAATTTAGCTCAAACACTATATTTCCTTAAAATATGTACCTTCAACTCATCCAAATCAACTAAACCTATTTATTTTGTCCACTTGAGTCTCCCAGACCTCATTTCATGGGATCCCTAAGAAGAAGGCTCATCCAAACCTAACAACATTCACCCACAAAAAGTGGAAGATAAAAAAGACTTTCATTATCCCCACACATGGAATAAATGCTTATGTATACTGAAGGGTAAGGAATTATAACATCCATACATAGGAAGCAAGATTCCCCATAAATAGTATTTTCATAAAAACACTTAGATAACCTCTAGCCACACTAAAAAAAGAAATATGTCCATACCCAAAGAAAAAACTAAACCATCCATAATATGGCCATATCCTTCCTCAAAATTGAAGATTTCTATTATATAATCTCTTGTCAAGGGGTCTAAGTTAGTTTAAAATCCTCCATCAATACTACCTACAATAAAACCTTACTTTATCCCATTAAACTTTGGTTATCCCCAAGAATTAACTAAAGCATCTTTATCACCCATTTAAACCATGCATACCCTCCATATAAAAAGGGGAGGTACCAAGGGAAGCACTATTCAAGAACTAGTACCATTAAAAGTAACAAAACCATACCAAAATCCTTTGTGAGGATCTTATACTACTATCCTTAACCAATTCCTACAAACCTATTTGGTCACATTGCCTCTCATCAAACAAATTAGTCCATATGTTCAAAATCCCATGTGGTATATGGAGAATAAATTATGTGCCTATCACAGGATACATGGACATGATACTAAGAGTTACAATGCTCTAAAGGTCATGACCTAGAAACTTTTGGTTGAAGAAGATCTATTAATTAAATAACATGATCCCCTCTTTAATCCTAAAACTAGTAGATATCCCTAACATAAACATTTTAAACCCTTTAAAATGTAAATCAAAATAAAAGTCAAAAAGTATGATTGGTGATCTTGACTCGATTCCTATTCCACCTCTAAGACCCTAAAAAATGAATAAATTAGGTACTTTAACAAATCCCCCATTGTTTCAGATCAACATAATAAACATAGCAACTTGGTCTCAAGCATAGGCCACCAAAGCCCCAAAATCAAACTAAGCCAAAGTATCTATAAATAAATATCCTACCCTAACCATATAAAGTTGTAAATCCTCCATCACCATAACTAAAATTTCCATTTTAGGAAAATCTCAAAAGAAAAATTCTTCAAAACTTATACAAATATTAGTTTTTAAGCAAGTTTACCAAACTCCTATCAAAATGTCCCTCTATGAACTAATTGAAAATTCCCTTTAGCATTATTAGGACATGATAGAGGCCATTCAATCCATACAAGTACAACTTGATGAACCTCAACTCATGTCAGAATTCATTGTGGCATTATAGATGATTTCATCTATTAGTTTTAATGATTCTAAGATAGTTCCTTTACCATTTGAAGATTAGAATCCACCCCTATTTGTCATAGCATAAGTTAATCAAACTCAAATCAAAATAATGATGATTGATAATGGGGCTAGTATTAATATTATTTCCTCACATGCATTCAAAGAAATACAACTTTTGTAAATGGTTTTAAGTCAATCTCCAGTCATATTTCAAGCTTTTAATGACACAGTGGCTCTTATATTAAGAACTATTCTCCTTCTTATCTAAGTAGTCTCCTATGTTATTCATGAGTAATTTTATGCCTTAGAATTATAATTCCAATATAATTTACTATAGGGCACCCATGTATCCATGTTATATGGTGTGTTATATTAACTTTACATTTGTGTATCAAATATGAACATGAGGGCTAGGTCCATATTGTCCCTACTAATCCCCATCTATTTAAAACTTGCAATCTCACCTTCTAACCCAATGATGTTTTACTCCCTCTAAAAAGTATGATCCCATCATCACTATCTAATGAAGCATTGACTAGTGTGAATCTCCCTTCATCACATCTCTCTGATAGGCCCCTTTGGATTTCATAATAAGGGAGTACCAATTTTTAATTCTTAACACCCTTCCTACTCCTTCGAAGTATGGGAATCCTAATAAATAATGTGACTACTATCCTAACCTTAGGGATATTATTCCTTTTTTCCCCCATTTGTTATATAATTACTTAGTAAACAGAGGGATTGATCAACCATCCTCATATATTGATAGCCTATCCCAAACAAAACCATTTTCCTCAAACTTCTCATTTAAAGATAGACCACACTTTTCTCACATGTATTTTCCATGATGTGCATGGAATGGATTCAACATGGGAAAACATGAATAAGGAACACATGATGCTAATTTAAGTGATTTTATATAAACACATGAAAAAAATGGTTTAGGACTTAACAAAACTCCTATAATATTCTTGAAGGCATCCCTACATCTGATCCTAAAGAGAATGTGACAGTGTAATCTTTTAGTACTCTACCCAAAATAAATGATATCGTGTCCATCCCCCAATTTTTTTTTTATTCAATAAAACAACCCTATAACCTCTCACCTATCATATCAATGGTCAAACTAAATTCATCCCCTTACCTATCCCAATATTGTAGCATAAGACTCTCCTACCATCCTAGTCCTTCAGTGTCAAAGATGATGAGTCTATATTGACTTACTTAGGCACTGAGAAATCACATTTACATAATTCCTTGCCAATTTAAATGCCTACTTTACTAAATGAATCTACCATTGATACTAATATAGGGTCTTAGGAGGCCTCACATATTATTAAGGTTAGTAAATACTTAGACCATTAGGAACAACAAGACTTCACTACCTTATTGGAAAACCATAGTGAAGATTTCACTTGGTCTTATAGTGACATGATAGGTATTGAACTTGAAATTATTGTTCACAATATTATCATTATCCAAGAATCTAAGGTAGTGAAGTAAAAGCTACACAAGATGCATCCTCATGTCATGATTTTAGTCAAGGAGAAATTGTAGCACCTATTATCTATCAATTTAATTTAGTTAATCGATTACCCTCAATGGGTTCCTAATATTGTGCCTATCACAAAACCCATAGGGGTCTCCATCTTTGTATATATTTTCAAGACTTAATCCTTATTTTTCCTAAATATGACTTTCTTCTTCCTAACATTGATCAACTAGTGGACCTAACGACATGCCAAAAAATGTTATCTCTCATGGATGGATTGTCTAGATATAATCAAATCCTTATCACCCTAGAATATGAGCATAAGAATTGTTTTATTACTCCTTGGTGGAATTTTTTCTATAAGCTTATGAATTTTGGCCTAAATAATGAATGATCCACTTACCAAAGAGATATGACTTATATTTTTCATGATATAATCCATAATATTATTTAGGATTATGTGGATGTCCTTCTCAGTAAATTAAACTCTGAAAAGACCATCTATCCATTCTCAAAATAATCTCTGACCCTCTAATCCAATTTCATATCTACCTCAATTCTAAAAGTTTATTTTTGAGGTCTTAACTTGTAATATTTTAGGTTTTATTGTCTCTATTCATGGTATAGAAGTTGATCCTTCTAATATTAGGGCTATCATAGATATTACACCCCCATCCAACCTTAATAAAATTCATAGCTCACAAGTAAAATTGTATTCCATTTGACATTTTATCTCTTAGCTATCAAATCAATATCAACCATTCCATCACCTTTTGAGGAAGGATACCTAGTTTATCTAGGATTCTAATTGTTAAGAAGCCTTTGAAGGATTCTAATTGTATAGACTAGATAAAATAGTCAACGAGGCTGGGAAAAACTAACATTTTTATATTTCCTTCACCTTATGGGCTTATCATAATAAATTTAGAATCTATACTGGTGATACACCATTTTATTTGGTCTATGGAATAGAATCTATCCTCCATCTATAATTACAAACCTCTCATTGAATTTATATTATATATGTCATTTTTGAATAGGACTATCATTAGGAATATTTAACACAACTTGAACTTTTAGATTAGTGTTGATCTATGGCTCTTAACCACCTCCATTTATATAAAGAAAGAATAAAAAGTGCATATAATCAACATCTAATAGAATGAGAAGATAATATTAGAAACCTTTTCCTTGAATAATATAAACATGTAACAAATATGGAAAAAAGTAAAAGAGGAAAATTTGCTTCAAATTGGCTTGGACCATATATTAGTAGTCATAAGTATAGATCTGGGGCATATCATTTGGTTTCTCTTAAAGGAAAAGTAGAATGTGAACCTATTAATGCTTTGAATTTACATCCTTTTTATTGTTAATAAATTTAAAAAAAACTATAGTCAGCATGAGTTCTCCTCATTTGGTCTCAAAACAACCTAAAAGTCATATCTCCCATCACACATAAAATACCTAATAGTGATAAAAGAATCATGTGAAAATATAGTATCATGCCTATCCCTATCTTAAATATGAACACCCCAACTTTGTTCATAGAATGTTATAAAGGGATAAGTTCCACCTATAATAGGAAGGATCCCCAAATCATAATTTCCTAAATATCTCTCACATAAAAAAAACTTTATTTTTTGGGAAAAAAGTATCATCTTGTGTAAGAAGCCATAAGCTAATCATAGTTACCTTAAATCCAAATAAAAGATATGGGATAAAGATAAAAATTATATCTCAAAAATAAAGGGATAAATTATATACTACTCTGTCAAAGGACAACTATCCATAAAGAGGCATAAAAATCACATATTGTTCCCTTAAAGAATAATTGTGCAAGCTTGTATCTTAAAATATATACCAATCCATTGATGGATGGATATATAAAAATAGTAATTATAATGTAAAACTTACCATTTTTATCATTTTTATAAGAAAATGCCTCTAAAAAACCAAAAGACCTGAATAAAAAAAACAAAAATAAAAGATATCCTAAGAAAGCCTCCAAAATTGATCAACTTTCTATAAAATTGTAAACTTACCACATTGATAAATCTATGAAAAAGGTTATAAATTTATCTTTATAGCTCTAAAAAAATATATGAGACTTATATTCCTCAAAATATAAGCTTCTACTTATATATTATCCATATTAAATCTCTTCTATAAAAGGTCATGAACTTAATCAACACAGAGTTGTTTTAGGTCATTATTAATACTAAACAAAGGATGTACATGTAGATGCAAAAAGTTGTTTATATATGGATTAAAATCCAAGCCAATAAGGATTCATAAATACCCCCTTTATTATTTTTCATAATCAATAAAAAAATCTAAATCTAATCAAATCCCATAAAATCAAAAGCTATAAAACCAATAATCACTAAATATCCCATTTTTACCATCCATAATAATATTGCAACAAAACACATCATAATTACATAATTAGTCCATAACCATGATAAAACAATAATTAAATGCATCACATAATCTAAAATCTATAAATCACATCACATTAAGCATAAATCCAAAACTAACTCATGATCAAAATCTTTCTCTCTCTCTCTTTGACTCACACACACACACACACACACACACACACACACACACACACACACACACACACACACACACACACACACACACACACACACACACACACACACACACACACAGAGATCTAAAAATATTAATGTACAAAGTGGATATTTGGATAGTAAAAATATAACAAAAGGTTTAATGGCCAATATAATAAATAAAATGAGGATAATATGTAAATTGGATCTAAGTTATATGAGTATTAGGCCCTAATCTGATGAATCCTCCATATTTCCCATCTCCATCCCTACCACCTCTCCCCCATACCACATGCCTTAAGCTAAATGTGCATCCATACAATCATCGAGATTCTCTCACCTATGTCAAAATATAAGTCACATATTAGGGTAGCTCTGATAGTTACTCCTATATAATCCTCACATAGTATTATATCTCTATGAAGACATATTAGTACTTTTCTAGGATCATCATGCCTCCCTATCCTATGTTAGTTCTAGTTCCTCCTATTCCCCTATACCCTACCACCACCATAGCTCCTTTATGTAAGCTATCTCTTTCCACTCTATACCTATCATAATCTTGTAACACCTGATCATGAATCCCTTATAACACTTGAAGCTATAACTATAAGCCATCCTAGTCTTTCTATGTATCTACCAAAGCTACTTGTAGTATAGTAACTTGGCCCTATAAGGCATCCCACTCTACCCTTAGTACATCATGCTCTACCATTAGCCCCTAAATATCTATATCTAGATCCTTCTTTACTGTCCCCTCCTCTACTTGTCCCTTCTCCCCAACCTCATGCATCTTGACATCTTCCCCATCCTATCGTGGCCTCACTACCCTATCGTAACTCACCCTTAGCTAACCCAACAACCAAAATGTATATTCTAATGCAGACCCTACATCATATGCATCCTCTACTACTACCTCCTCCTTTAGCCCTATCTTTGGATCAGTATATTAGGCTTATGATGCCCCAATCTTTGAATCATCCCTCTTGTATAACATAGGTGCATACAAGACACCTTGGATCAATCCAAACTAGCATTCTACCCTATCAAATTAGAATTATTCTAGGTGCTCCACTCTCCACCCTTACAACCATCTATCTAGTTGCCTCTTAGATGACTCCCTCTTAACACTTGGCCATATAAGAAACCCTAGATATGGACTCTAAATAACATCTCCCTCTTCTAAACTCTCCAACACCCCTTGATAGTATGCTAATTATGATACCACTCCATCCTTATGAGGTTGGACAAGGTCTTATTTCCACTAAAGGAAGCCCATGTTTTATGTTATCTAGTGTCATAGTGCCCAAGGAGTACCAAGTGGGTTCACCACCCTAATATGCTCATATTCCCAACACTATAAAATAAAAGTGACATCAATCCCAAACCACTATTTTGTCTTATATCTCTAAAAATCCATATATACCTATTCTATAGGAGTGGGATCCCATTGAAATATAGTATTATGATCCAACATGTCTGTTGCTATGCTTGTCAAACCCCAAGGAGATCAACCTACTAAATTTAGTAGTGCCTAACATGAGATGGATAGAATCATCATGGTCATAATTAGTATCCCCTCCATGTCATCATCATTAAGCTATCAAAATCATAACCCTCAATAGTTAAGGTGATGTCTAGTACATCATTCCCATATAGTCATGTTAGTGCTTCTATGCATTCCCTCTCATCAACTAGAACTATCACATCACCCTTCATTAGCATTGTAGTATCTAATTAATGTCCTCCATGGTAATGGTGGTCTCCTCTACTGGTAGCCAAAAGGTACCTATGGATAAATCCCATCTCTTTAATAACACCATTAACAATCCCATATCCTTATAAACTTGATGATAATGGAAACTACCTCAACCAACTACCTCTAGATGCCTCCAATCACTCTAATTTATCTAATTGGATAGTCACTCTAGGAGTGGTGGAACCTAAACCCACATAATGATTCATGTCCATGCTTGTAAGCATAGGTTCATCTCAGTGTCTTTTCTTACCTATATTCCAAAATTTTCTTAAACTATTTCTATTAGTGTAGGTTTTTATTTTTCCCTATTTATTAATTAGGGAAATTGTATTTCTTGTGCATACATGGAGTTTTCCTACATTTTTGGGATAGGATAGATTATGTGGAGGTGTGTGTCATAGATGTGTCATAAGAATGTCATAAGTAACTCCCTTGATGAGATTTACTTCTCTATTCTTAGCACCTTGTCACCACCTTTCATGGAGGAGTTACATTCTATTCTTGGGGTGCCTTGTCCACCTTTTGTGGAGGATTTACTTACATACTCTCCTATTTGTATTCCTCACTTTGGCCATCTCATGCTAATCAGATTTTGGTTTTCTCCATTTTGTCTTGTGTAATTTCTCTTATTGTGTTATTTTCAAATTGCTTTAGCATCTATGTGGTGTGCACTTGTTCATCTTGTGTGATCACATCTTCATTGCACTTGCGTTATCCAGATTTTGGCAATAACTCTGATATGGTATCAGAGCTTTCTTGGTAATCTTGTGTGTGATTATGCTTTTAGATTATTTTGAAATCAAGAGGAGTGGAGTTCATTTTTTTATTTTTAGATTTGATCAAAAATAAAAAAAATATATCAATTTTGGTTAGTTTTCTTAGAGATCCTTGCATTTGGGTGTCTTTTGTTGTGTGGAGCAGCAAAGGGAGGAGCTGACTTTATTGTAGCCTCTTCATACTGCTGTGAGTTTCTTGTTTGTTTTGGTGAGGGTGTTGGAAACTCATTTGGTAGAGCATATTTTATGCTGTTATTCTTCTAGCTTTTGTGCCTACCTTCACTCTGCACACCAAGCAATAGCAAAGTGCCTTCAGCAGGTCATACGACGTCCTTTTTTGACTTGTTTTCTATTTGCAAGTTCACCAACTTCTACAATGCCTTCTTCTATTCTGCTACCCCAAGCTTCAGCTCCTAACCAGGCCATATGGCACGCAGTCTGCAGGTTTGTTTTTTTTGTAAACATATTACTTTTTGCACCTAGCTTTTGGTTTTTTTTCTAGCAAGGCGCCAGGCCGTATGACATTTCTAGTAGGGCTCTCATTTTGTCTTGACCTGCATCAGTCAAATCACCATCAGACTTTGCATCTGCTATTCTTTTTGCTTGCAACGCCTTCAGGCTATACAACATTGGTTTTGCATATGGCGCTTCTTTTCTTGGTTTCCAACACCTCTTTTGGTGGGGCCACTCTCTCTTTATTTTGGTAAATCTGACTTTTAAATTATTCTGATATTCTTAAATTATTAATTTGAATGTTTGATTTAAAATCAAATTTAAATTAGCATTCAAAAAGGCAGTTTAGAGGTTTAATTTCAACTTGTATCTTCGACCTACGAAGATGAAGGGTGAGATCCAGGTTGGTAGGAGGCCAATTCCCCCTCAAAAAAACCTCATTTGGATTCCTCATTCTGTGCTAAATCCAATGAGTGGTTAGAAGGCCACTTTTCTCCCCATAATAGGCATTTTTTTAATGTTTTAGTGCTTTTTTTGCAAAAACACTAGTTTACGGGAATTTTGTAACTTTAAAATCTTGCAAATAGTAGCTCAGTTTTGGGTGCCATTTTTTGAAAAAGTACTTGTAATTCAATTCTCCATAGTGTAGACTTGTTATTTTTCAAAAATTTACTAGTTTATAAAGTGTCAAAAATTTGGGTCTCCCAGGATGCATTTTCGGCTGAGTCCAACGTCCTGTTTGCTTTAGTCTTACACTGATTGCTCTAAGATGCATTTTTGGCTGAGTCCAACATATTTTGAGTGTGAACTTGCATATTTGGGGGGGGGATCAATATTTTATAGGGGGTGTGATTGCTTTTCACAACTTGCAAATTTTCACTTTCATTCTCCTTTCTACATACATTCACAACTTGCAATCAACACAACTTCACCTAAATTTAGCTAAAAAAATGGATTATTTTCAACTTAAACCCCTAACACCCTTTAACTATCATGATTGGAAAGTTAAAATTTCAATCATTCTTAGAAGCAAAGGGTTATATAGGATCACCATGGGTACATAAGTAGAACCCAACACAGATGCTGAAAAGGTTAAGTGGTACAACTGTAGTGATGAAGCCTTTGGGTTACTGAGCTTGTCTATGTCTCCAAAACTTCTATTCCACTTAAAATCCTCCAAAACTCTTAATGACATATGGGACACCTTAGAAAAGTTATTTGGGAAGCTTGATGAGATGAGAGGTCATGAGCTCGAAAACAAATTCATAAGTCTAAGTCCTAGCAAATTTGACACCCTAAAGGACTTCTTCACTAAGTTTAAGGACCTTAGATTGTAATTGAAAGAATGTAGGATAGAGAAGAAAAATGATCAACTCATTCTTTCTATTCTCACAAAGTTAGGTCCAAGCTATTCCATCTTGGTCTCCACTTTCCATGCCACAAAAAGTGCCCTTGGCACTACATGGAAAATGCCTTCTTTGGATTCATTCATTGCCAACTTGAATAGGGAGAAAGATAAGCTAATTCAGATGGGCATAATGAAGTATACTCAACCCCAAGCCTTGATAGCTGGAAATGGTAAGGATAAGACTTCAACAAAGGAGAAGAAGAAAAAGAACAAGGACCAAGAGAAGAAGAAAGAAAACACCAATCCTACCAAAAACAACACTGAGTCTTCATCCTCCAATGCTAAACCTAAGAAGAAGAAGGTTAAGTGTGCCTATTGTAAAAATATAGGGCATGATGAACACAAGTGCATGAAGAAACAGATAGATCACTTAATTCATCTTCTAGAGAAGAACAACATAGGTGTTCCTGAGTCCATCAAGCAGAATTCATCTACCCAAGATTCTACTAAGGCAAAAGGCAAGGGTAAGGAGAAAGAAAAGGGCAAGGCCCTTGTAGCAACTATAGCTTCTACATCTTCATGGGTCATAGACTCAGGTGCTTCTCACCACATGGGCTCTTCACTAGTTGATTTTTCATCTTTAGAGCCTTGTAGCATGACTTCAATTAGTTTGGGTGATAACACTTTAGTTTATATTGCAGGGAGAGGGTCAGTTGAAATGGAAGGAGGAACATTCAAAAATGTTCTAAGTGTTCCTTCTCTTTCAACCAATCTCCTATCAATATACCAAATCACTCACATTGGTCAGGGCATGAGAGTTGAGTTTTCACCAGATTCAGTATCTATCAGGGAGTTACATAGTGATACTACAGTGGTAGTGGGAAGGGCAGATCACCAAGCCAAGTTATACATATTTTCACATTTTGCATTAGATTCTTCTCCTATAACATTGCTGACTCATTCAGATGGAGTTAGCAAATTGTGGCATGAGCAGTTTGGCCACCTTAACTATTGCTACCTTGAGCAACTTTGAAAACATGACATGGTCATTGGCTTGCCTCGTGTCCAATTCTCAAAAGGACTTTGTGAGGGGTGCTCCCTTGGGAAGCATCCCAAAGCAAAATTTGACAAAGGCAAATCTTGGAGAGCTTCACAACTTTTGGAGTTAGTCCACAGTGATGTATTGGGACCCTTTCCCAAACCATCTTTCACAAGGGCTAAGTACATCCTCACTTTCATTGATGATTTCTCTAGGTACACTTGGATATATTTTTTCAAACAATAGTCTGAAGTGTTTGAAAATTTTCTAGACTTCAAGGCTCTTGTTGAGAAATAGAGTGAGAAATCCATCAAGGTTCTTCGAATTGATAATGGAGGGGAGTATGTTATCATCAGGTTTGAGCAATTTTACACCATAGAGGGGATTGATTTGTAGTGCACAATCACCTATAGTCCTTCATAAAATGGGGTTGTAGAACGTAAGAATAGGTTCTTGAAAGAGATGGCTAGCTGTATGATTCACTCCAAATCCTTAGCACCATAGTACTAGGCCAAAGCCATCAATTTTGCTTGCTACATTCAGAATAGGGTTCCTCATAAAGCTTTAAAAGGGATAACACCCTTTGAAGCTTGGCATAAAAGGAAACTTGATGTTGAGCACCTCAAGGTTTTTGGATCCCCAGTCATGGCCTGCATTCTAAAGAAGAAATGCAAAGCTATGGAATGTCAGTCCAAGCCTTACATCTTTGTAGGATATCTAGATTGTATTAATGGATATCGCCTTCTATATCCAATCACACATGAGTTGTTCATTGAGAGAAGTGTCCACATTTAGGAGAGTCCTAGAGACTCAACACTTAACACTTCTTCTCCCTCATCGAATCTACTTCTTCATGATGATTCCTCGTCAGATTCAAATCAGCCATAACAAGTTCTTGAGCTAGAGTCATCTTCTTCTTCTTCTTCTTCGAGTTCAGATAGTGAGGACAATGATGCAATGTCATCCACCTCTAGTTAGTCAAAGGATGAGGAGTTAGCACCTAACTTTCCCACTTTCGAGCCACTTTGGGCTAGACAGACACTTGAGAGTGTTAGCACTTGGGTAGGAGATCCCATAGATGACAGACATACTAGGGGGTATTTTTAGAGAGATCCACATGCCTTCTTTGCTTCAGTTTTGAATCCATAGACTTTTTGAGAGGCATCGGGGGTACATGAGTGGGATAATGCTATGGAGGAATAATATTCTTCCTTAATCAAAAATCACACTTGGGATTTGACTTCACTTCTTAAGGGAAGAAAGATGGTTCGATGTAGGTGGATATATCAGACCTACATCAGTAGCAGATGGGTCAGTTGATAAGTACAAGGCATGATTGGTTGCCAAGGGTTTCTCATAGGTGGCAGGCATTGACTACTTATAGACCTTTACACCTATTGTAAAGATGAATTCTATCTGACTCACCTTGGCTATTGCCATAACACATGGTTGGGATGTGCATTAGATGGATGTGAAGAGTGCCTTTCTTCACAGACCTTGAGGAGGAGATCTACATGGAGCAACCACCAGGATTTGTTCAAGATTCTTCCTTAGTATGCAGACTTAGGAAATCTATCTATGGCCTCAAACAAGCCCCTCAGGCTTGGTATGCCAAGATGGATTCCTTCCTTCTCACAGTGGGTTTCAATAGGTGTCATTCTGATCCCAATGTCTAATTCTTGGGGCAGGATGATTTGCTCTTGATTTTGGTTCTATATGTTGATGACCTTTTGATCACTGGGAGTTCTTCATTAGCTATTGTAGTGGTGAAGGCATCTCTTCAGGATAGATTTGACATGACAGACTTGGGTCTATTGCACTACTTCTTTGGCATTGAGATCTCACAGTTAGATTCAGGGATTTCACTTGCATAGCCTAAGTATACTCTTGACTTATTGGCTTGATTTCACATGGCTGATTGCAAGCCATCTCTAACTCCCTTTCTATCAGGACTCAAGTTTGAGACTGATTATTATTCACAATTGGTTGATGCCACTCGGTATCAACAACTTGTTGGTAGTCTCATCTACTTGACTCACACCAAGCCTGACATTTCATATACAGTGGGACTTATCTCTAGATTCATGCATGAACCCCATGAGCTACATTGGAAAGTAACTAAGAGGATCTTGCATTACATATAGGGTTCACATAGATATGGGATTCATTATAGATATGGCATAGAGGTTGACTTGGTTAGATACATAGATTCAAACTAGGCTAGCGATTCATAGACTCGCAAGTCCACTTCTGGTTATAGTTTCTCTCTAGGTTCTAGTCCTATCAGTTGGTCTAGCAAGAAGTAGAATGCTATTGCTATATCATCCATAGAGGCAGAGTATAGGGGAGCTGTTAATGCATTTACTGAGGCTATTTAGATTCAGGGGATTCTTTCTGAGTTTGGCATTCCTATCAGGCAACCCACCATCATTTGTTGTGACAATCAGAGTATGATATAGATTTGCAGGAATCTAGTTTAGCACTAGTGAACCAAGCACATAGAGATTCACATGCATTTAATTTAGGAGCTTATTCATAGTTAGGTCATTGACTTGATGTTTTGCCAGTCTTTAGAGTAGGTTTCAGACATCTTCACCAAACCTTTCACTGAGAGTAAGTTCATTCATCTATGAGCTCTTCTTGGGGTGTGATCCACATCTACAGTAGCATCATATTTAGGGGGCATTCTAGCCTCTTCTTTTCTTTCATGTATCTCTTTTGGGGGGGAGTTTTTTCCTACGGGTTTTCTCCTTTTCTCTATCTTATGGGAGATTGCATTTGTACATGGGTACCTCATCAGGCCTAGTTTCTGGGACCCATTTTCTATTTCCACACTGCCCACCTAAGTTGTACTTATGGGGGGGGTATTAGTGTAGGTTTTTATTTTTACCTATTTATTAATTAGGGAAATTGTATTTCTTTTGCATACATGGAGTTTTTCTACATTTGTGGGATAGGCTAACTTATGTGGAGGTGTGTGTCATAGATGTGTCATAGGTGTCATAAGTAACTCCCTTGATGGGAGTTACTTCTCTATTCTTATCACCTTGTCACCACCTTTCATGGAGGAGTTACATTCTATTCTTGGGGTGCCTTGTGCACCTTTTTTGGAGGAGTTACGTACTCTCCTATTTGTATTCCTCACTTTGGCCATCTCATGCTAATCAGATTTTGGTTTTCTCCATTTTGTCTTGTGCAATTTCTCTTATTATGTTATTTTCAAATTGCTTTAGCATCTATGTGGTGTGCACTTGTTCATCTTGTGTGATCACATCTTCATTTCACTCACGTTATCTAAATTTTGGTAATAACTCCAATAATTTCTTATCTTCGCTTCAATCATCCTTGACCCTCACCAATTGATATTGATAATTTAGGATCAATGATGATTGAGTGTGACCAAAAATAATCATTATGAGATTGATGTTGATCTTTAGAGATTGACATCAATCCCTATGTCATCTGCATTTAAAAATTTAACTAAAATCAACTAAATCTAAAAACACCAATCTTCTATCATTTCAAATTTCTTACCTAATATACTCTATAAAAACATTCTAACCATTTCATAAACTTTTATACAAATCTTTAAAAACTAAAAATCATGTAAAAAATTCAAAAAAATAAAAAAACTTAATCAAAATCTAAGACTACTTCATTTTGAGACTGTCACCTCCTCCTCTATCCACTCCTGCTTATGTCCATCATTTTTATCTTGCACTGACATGTAGAGGGGTGTCAATTTTTTAGATCTAGATCATAAGTTTTTTATTGAAAATGAGAACCTAACATGTTAGGCATCCTATTTATAGCTCTTAAGGATTGACACTAATTATTTTGTGATCAATTTTATTTATCCAAAATTAACATTGATCCATTAAATTGATGTTGATTGTGTCTATTTTTGGCTTGTTCCTTACAGTACTTGCACATTTTTTACATCTTTATTGTCTTGACCCAAATCCACTTAAGTTATCTTTTGTTAAAATTATCCCATTAATTTTTACCCAACTTTTTTGGCTAGTGTACATAGACCCCTTATTGGTCCCATAGAGTTTGAAGAGGTCTACACTCATTTCAAGGTCTATCCCATGTAGATCCTAAAAGTGTACCTCATCTTGAGAGAAACTATCTCTAGGTATCACACACATACCAATCACACTAGATTCTTTGGTCAACCCATCCTACCCTTTTCCCTCTTAATTTATTTTGATTGAGACTGCATGTTTTTAGTTGTGACAATCCATTACTTATTTACCTTGGGTAATTTTTGTTTGAATGTTCTACATCTTATTAGTGCAACATTATACTTTATACTTATCCTTGCATCTTAGATACTCATTTGATTTCTAATTTATCCATTATTGCCTCATTTTTAAACTCATATCTACCTCATCATCCTTTTTTAGATCTCTATTTAAGGGGTGACACCTCCTCATATAAACCTAGGGAATTAGAACTTACATAGTTTTTGTCTCACAATAGTTTATTACAAACTTCTCAATAAAAAAGGGCAAATTTAGGCACTAAGATTTCATAAGATAATAAGTGTTCTACCTTAGGTCTTAGGTCCCCTCCTTTATTATATCTCTTTCACCCCATGTAAGTATTTAACTACCCTTTTACCATTTACCTTATATAATTACCTTTTATTAATTAATTTTGACTTGAATAAAGTAAATCAATTAGTTACCTAGATAAAATATAAATGAATATCACAAAATAGAATGTAAGGTAGGATGTTTTAACCACATTTAACCTCTTTGGAATCCTATAATCATTAAAACAACTTAAATCTAAAATTAAATACTTGATTGGAACCTCCCATGACTTGGACAACTTTATCTAAGAATCATTGGTGATCCCCATAATCGATGTTGATTCTATTGAATTGATGTTAAATTAAACAATTCCTTCCCTAGACCAAAGGATGGACTTATTACATTTTTGATTGCATTGAAAGGTTGATTAATTTTGTTTTGAGCACTAGTTAAAGAATTATTCATATCTAGGAAGCTTATGGTAATAGCATCAGCTCATCCATCCCATCAAAAAGTCCATAATCATCCTCTTAATATTATATATTGTAACAAGTTGGAAGATTTTAAGAGGTTATGTTGTCATTATTTTATCAATTCTTTATGTAATTCATTTATTTTGTGTTACTTTACATTCAATTTTATATGTAAGTTATCCCTATAATATATTCTAGAGTGTCTTTAGTTAGCCTTAGATATCTAAGAAGCCACCCTAAACCCCTTTAAATTCACTTTATAAAATTCTATCTCAAGACCTTTATTTGGATTTATATAATCAATGTCAATTCATGGAATTGACATTGATATTAAATATCAACATCAATTTATGTCAAAAATCTATTTTGTCTGTACCTAAGTACCTTTTAATTTAAAATCTAATTCATATCTTAGATCCTTATTTCTTAAAAGTTATGATTTATTGTAGATGACTATTCCTAGGACCATACATGAAGTGGTCACTATCAATGATTTACCCATAGTTTTTCATCACTTTTTTATTATCAAAGTGACATCTCCTTTAAGCTAGGCATTTGTGCTATTGTGTTTGCCCTACCCTAGAATTAATTCTAGACTAGTTATAAGTGATCTAAGATAAAGAGGACATTTTTGAATACTATTAGAATGCCTAATTTTCCAATATCTATTTGATGAACATATATTAGATATTAAATTATTTTATCATCTTATATATCTTATTGAATGCATTATTTTAATTTCAATTGTATTTATCTACTTAATTTCTAATATGGTGGGTTAACATACTTACAATTAAGTGTACCACTTCCTAGGACTAGTCTCATACTAGGCAACCCACTCATTTATCTTATTAATCCAACTTTCGTTTGAGTTTTTTATCTTGTGAAGGTAATCCTTCTAAGACAAAAAAGAGTTCTTACATTACTAGATATGGTGTGAAATCTATTTACATCATAGGTAACTATATAAAACCTTGTATCTCAATTTAGTTTTTTGAGTAATTACATTTTTATATAAGATAAACAAAAATACCTTAAACACATGATGAAAAGAAGAAGACGAAGGAAATGTTGATGAAGTATAAGGATGTGATTTCTTGGTTATATGAAAACTTAAGAACTTTTGATCCTAAGATGATCACCCATAATATTCCCTTAAGTCCAAGTGACATACCCTTTAGAAAATAGTAGAGGATCATGAATTCAATCCTAGAGCCTCTCATTCAAAATAACTTTTAGAGTTATTAGATGCTATGATCATATTTACTATCAGGCACTCTACTCGGTTGGAAAACTTGGTACTCGTTAGGAAATAAAATGATGAAATAAAGCTATGTGTTGACTTCAAAAAATTGAACCAGACTTTATATAAGGATAAATACCCTCTACCTTCCTTGGATTAGGTAATATAGGCTATCTATGGGTTGAAACTGATGTCCTTCTTGGATGGTTTCTTTAAATACAACCAAGTGCTTGTAGAATCACAAGACTATATTAAGACCACTTTCACCATGAAGTGGGGAACATGTGATTATAAGAGGATGCATTTTAGTCTCATCAAAGCTGGGGTAACATTAAAATGAGCCATAGACCATGCATTCTTGGGATTTATTGGTAAGTACATCATTATCTATATCGATGACCTTGATGCATTTTCTAATAATAAGATAGATCATGCAAACCATTTATAAAATGTGTTTGATAGATTTAGATGATATAGAGTGTCCCTCAACCTAAATAAAATCATATTTGGGGTGATAGAGGGAAATTTTTGGGGCCACATCATCACCAAGGAAGGAATTTCTATCAATCCAAAATGGGTCCAATCAATTTCAAAGTTAGCACTTCCCAATATTAGAAAAAATTAAAATCATTCTTTGATAAGATCAAATTTGTTCCAAAGTTCATCTTTAGGTTTTCTAAGATTGTCAAACCATTGAATGTTATGGTAAAGAAAAATGCAAAAATAGAATGGATAACAGAGGTAAATAGTTCCTTCTAGAACATCAAGATGGTCATTATTTAGGCCCTAGTGTTGATTAGTATAGACTTCACCAAATGATTTTACCTTTACTCCTTTAATTTAGAACATACCATTATTACATTACTCACTCAAAAGGTAGAGGATAATGAATGCCCAATCACCTTTATGAGTATTAATTTAAAAGAGGTATAGCTAAAATATTCAATGACAAATAAGTAGATCTATGCACTAATCAAAGATGTAAATAAGTTCACACATTATATATTGATAAATAAGACTTATGATATAGTCACAGACCCTATAGTCAAGCTCACTCTCAGATAGAATGAGTTGGGTGAAAGAAGAGGCAAATGGATGGCCAAATTTCAAGAATTTAACTTATAAATTAGACCATCCAAAATAGTAAAATTCCAAAGGATAATCAAACTAATGGCTGAAGTAGACCCACAAATTTGAGTTAATCAAGTCAATGAGGTCCAAAAGGATGGAGGGGAGTGGTATGATCAAATCATTCACTATTTACTCATAGGGGCATGCCCCATTGAATTAAACATATAAAAAAGATGAACTTTAAGGCTCAAATCTACCAACTACATGATAAAGGTATGATTCTTATACTGTAAAAACTATAAGGGAATATACCTAAGATGTGTCTCAATATAAGAATATATGGATATATTGGACAACTTACACCAAAATTTGGTCAATGGAAACCCTTATAAGACAACCAAGACCCATAAAATCTTAAGAATGGGGTACTATTAGCCCACTATTTTTAGAGATTCCCACACCCATGTTAAGACTTTCCATGAATTCCAAGTCTTTAAAAAAAGAGAGGTAAATTTTGTTATGCCCCTACACCTAGTGAATTAAGGTAACCCTTTTTCATAATGGGGACTTGATTATATTAGGGTAATCGATGACAACACATAAATGGATTACAATTTCATCCTTACTCTCATAGATTATTATAATAGGTGGATGAAAACTATGGCCACCAAGAATTATAGATCTAAGGAGTCATCAAATTCCTTAAGGAAAATATATTGACCAGATTTGGCATCCCTATAAACCTGGTTAGTGATAATGGACTAGCTTTCCAAATAGCTAAATTCACTGAGTGGGATTTTAATAACCAAATTTTAGTCAAGTCCTCCTCAAAATATTACCCCCAAGGGAATAGAGTGGGTGAATCTACAAACAATAAATTGATAGATTCCATAAAGAAGTTAGCCTAGGAAAAACCAAGAGAATGACACCTACTATTGAAGTATGTCTTATGGGCATAAATGACAAGATATAAGGGGGACCTTAAGACCTCACCCTTATTTTTAGTATATGGATGATAACCTATCTTACCTATTTCCATAAATATCCAAACCTATTAGTTTATGAAAGACTATATGGAAATGATCTAAAGGTTTGGTCTAGATTTTTGAAAATAGTCCAACTAGAAGATGCAAGGACTAAAACACTATAAAGCTTCAATAGACACCAAGACATTGTTAAAATATGGTTTGATAAAAAATCCAATATCAAATCCTCTATAATTTAATATTTTTTTATTATATGGGACAAGGCCCATGAGAAAAAAAGATAGCATGATAGGTTTACTCCCTTGTAGATTAGAACATGCCAAGTATTTGAAATCCTAGGTGATAATGCTTTCCATATGAGAGACCTTGAAGGAAAATATCTGGCCTTCCTAGTTAATGGGAAGTATTAGAATCATTACTTCAAGGTTGCCTCCATTGAGGATGTTTGTAAATAAGGGGGTTGTGGTAGAGGTAAAATTTAGATTAGGTTTTACTGATTTCATAGATACATTTTCTATTTTATATTTTTGGCTTTCTTTAGAGTAGGTTTTCTTACTTTCTAGCTTAGCCTTTCCTATTTTCTAGATTCCATTTCCTTATCTTAGTTCTTTATTTTATAGAATAGTTGTCTTTTATTTTAGAACATATTGATTGTCTTCCTTTTGAGTTATAAAAATGATATCCAATCATATGTGCTTCTTATACCTTCTTGAACCCAACTACTAGAATTATGAGATCATGACCTAAAAATAAGGGTGAGTGAAGCTAGGAGGCCTATACTGTAATGCACAAATTGGTCAATTTTGTAAGTTTACAATCCTATTATTGATATTTAAAAAATTTAGGTATGAAATAAAAAAAGGAACCATGTTAATATCACAGTTAGACACTTTCATTAGGTATGTAAAAGTTACTCTCAGTGTTGCATGAAAATTTATAAAGGTTTCTTATTCCTTGGGTCAAAATAGTCTCCTAATCTAATACTTATTTTTAAATAATAATCATTGATATATATTTTATTGATAGAGACATTATGGTAAATTGAATTTTGTTCTTTTATACCTAAACCACCTCATTGTGGTTCCCTACCCTCTCTTCCTTCTATATTCCAAAAAAGAAAAAGAAAAGGGATCAATGCATCCCAAGGAGTTATCAAATAAACCTAAAAGGAAATATAAGGGTCATCAAGAATCACATAATTAAATAATATCAATGTATCATAGTAGTTTATAAAGGAAAAAATTGGGGGGGGGGGAACCAAAGGTATTTATGTCATGATTATAGATGTATAGTTGAGTTCCCTGAGTTTTTTGTTTATAAAAGCTATAGTTAATACCAAGTATTTTATAAAACTATCAAAATAAGGATAAAATAAAATCACTCCACACATAGATCTAAGTATGGTCAAGGCTAGTATGTTGCATGAAGTTTTGGGAGTTTATTTCATATATCTAATTTGATTATAATTCTAGGATATGATTTATGATCACTTTATAATTGCTCACTAAATATTTTTAGTTCATGAATAATCTTTAGTATTCCCCCTATAAGTCACCATTTATTGTGTCTAATATACCCCAATTTGAAAAAAAATCAATTAGGAGCCCATTTCAGCCTTAAAGGAACAAGTTATGGTGGTTGAATCACTTATTGATGTTTATCATGTGCTTAACAATGATAAGATTTCCCAAGCATTCTTATGTATAGGTTTATAGTTAATAAGATTTGCCTTAATGTTAATAAGATTTGCCTTGATGTTAATAATATTTTCCCATTGCCCTAGATATCCAAGTTTTCATTGTTTATTCTACTCAGGGTAACCTATTAGTGGTTTTTAAAATTTTCCTAAGTGTGCAGGTTCTTTGAGATTATACCCAACATTCCCTCCTTTGTCACTTTTATAGTAATTTTTAAATTTGGAAAAGTTTTACACTTTGATCTTCAGATAAATTAGTGTCATGTGGTGATATCATGATATCCTATGTCTATTCAAACACTTAGAAAACATTTCTAAGTATTTTATGTAAGTAGAGTACTAGGATGTTTCCAAGTGTCATAATCCCACTCACTTGGTGACTAACAAGATCAAAAATTTAGTATACAAAAGTTTCAAGCAAGTATATCAATGATAGTCATCCATGTGTCCTAATCCCATGGACCTGATAAAATCAAAACATTCTAAAAAATAAACTCTCTTAGGCAAGTAGAAAGTTAGGATGATGACACATGTCAAGATCCCATTCTTTTAGAGTCTGCATAACAAAAGGAATAATATGACACTTTCATGGAAGTGGAACATTAGGATGTTTCCAGGTGTCATAATCTTATTCACACAAAGCATGTGTAAATATGAAAGGTAATATGATACCCTTGGGGAGAGAGAGATCTCAATATTTCACCAAATGTCAACATCTTGAGGGCCCAAGATAGTAATGAGAATGGAACAAGGTAGAGGAAGAACCAAAAGGTGGTAGGGAAGATAAATTTCTCCATGTGTCCCTGAAACTATATAAAGGTTGATAAATGTTAAGGCAACACTTTTGGGAATAATAGGAAGTCTATAAGTGTCAAATAAAAGGTAACAAAATAGTTAGGGATGATTGGGGAAAAACCACCTTGTAGAAGCATATGCAAAAGGATGATGTATCTATCACAAAGCAAATTCAAAATATGAAAAAATCAAAAGAAAAAAGATCCAAATCCATTGGAGCCATTAATTTGCAAAAATTAGAGATCTGCATTCAATTCAACAAAGTAAGTAAATCTAAAGGGAAATATATATAATTAAACAAGTCAATTTTAATCACATTGTCATTAAATTAACAAATACAAATGTGAAGTTAAGATTTAGCCTAATTAAGTAATATTCACATAGTTTCAAAGAAATAGATATTAAGTGTATATAAATGGCTTCCTCTTCAAAGATGCAACCTCCCCCCTCTATGTATTCTATTATAGGGTTTGATCAATAAACATATACAAAGTTCAATGAACTGGCTCTCAATCATGACTTCAAGCACATTTCGATCATCTAGAAATAATTTGAGGTAGTAGAACTCTATGGCCATGAAGGGAAACTCTCAAAATTTACATGAAGGTATAGATAGGACCTAGTGGTGGTCAAGTTAGTAAGCCTATATGATGCAATAAAAAAACTAGAGCTAATGCCTTGCACAGGCCTAGTTTATTATTTGTTTATAAATGGTCATTTTTCTAGAATTTTTTTGCATGTGCATTAAAACAACACACATTTGGCCTATGTTAGTGTGTATGATTTTGAGAAATATTAATGAATTATAAACTTAGATGCAACCTATAACCAATCCATAATTGACCAATGGATGTCAATGAACAATGTTACCATTAATTTGTATGGTTGGGCACATGAACCAACCACCTTTAAGGTCAAAAGGCTCATCTCTACCATCCTAATTGCCACTTTCAAGCCAAGAATTAGGATTGACATGGCCCTATAAAATATGATCTATGGTTTCCCAACCATAACCTATGTTAATGAGGTTTGGATTCCCCTACTATACACCATCCTCACCTCCACCAAGGTCATCACCATTGGGGAAATCATTGGTGTTAACTTGATTCACTAAGTTAGTAGCACAAAAAATTGGTCAAATGAAAATTTTTACATGATGTGTTATTTAGTGGATGTTATAATTGGAAAAATCCACTCTGATTTCAAAGAACCTTAGGAAACCTCTCGTAAATATCCCAAGAACCAAATTTGTGATGATTTTAATACCATCCACATTCACAAATTCATGAATAACATGAACATGTTAATAGAGGCCTTTTATCCAATGTTGTACCAAGTTGTTCATGGCAAAGATAAGCCAATATTATCTAATCATATTAGAAGGAATCTTAGAAATATTGGTAGCTATTGGCCCTACCTAGACTGCATAATCATTAGAGTAGAGGGAACTAAGGCCCCCCTATGCATCTTCATTGGTTAGTGCCAGTTAAGGTGGTAAAACAAAATATTGTAGCTCAATTAAAAGATTCCATAAATGTCAATCTAAGGAATGCTAGATAGGGAGCGGTCCACCCAATGTTTGTCAACATTGGCTGAATTCAATACAATAAATGGGGGCATTTCCACCCAATGGGTCAGACTATAATGTCCCATGATTTCAAATGGGCAAATTATAGGTAATGGGATCCAATAAAAAGGGTCAGGATTACCTAGATAAACTCAAATCCATGGTGAAAATTAATTATGGTCATGTGTCATACATATATAATGAGGTGTTCTTGGATTCTCTAAATGATATAAAATTTCAAGACATAATGAATAAGATAAATGGTATATGGTGGTGGCTATGAATATTTAGTACAATTTTAATACCACCAAAGAGGAGATCAAAGAATTGAGAAAGAACATTGGGACTCTAATCTCCTCGTAGACCTCTCTCATAGGTTGGAATTCAAGGGTTGGATAAATTTGAACCATATGGGCATGATTAATGGGGAGTGAAAAAATAATCACTTAAGGGACTCCTTATCATCCCATTCGGGTGGTCACCATAGCCTCATTCACTATAGTCTCCACTCCCACTCACCCAACTACCACTATATCAAGTAATACAATCATAACTCAGCTATGTGGGCTATTTTATATGTTGCCTTTCACTCCAATCATAGTATCCCAATATGTAATCCTCCCATATTTCCTCCCCCCGATTTATAACTTATTTACTTCCCCAGTTCCACCTCCATCAACCATTGTTGTCATTACTTCATCACCACTCACTACCCCATTAATTTCACTTGTTGCTACATTCCTGCCATCAACAACAACTTACACTCTCAATAAGATACCTATTTTTTACCAAAAAAAGGTGAATGCCCATTATATTCACCTCAAGGCACTCTAAATAAATAAACCTATAAGGAAAGGCTAGGAGGAGAAAAGGATAAAATAAAAGTCTTTAGGAAAGTAGAACCCTTAGAAATATTAGATAATGTCAAACATGATTAAAAAGTGATTCTAAAGGCATAGTGGTTAATTGAAGAAGAATGGGAAGACAACATGGAAACCTCCTTGTCTAAAACCATCAGTTAGACCACATAGAGTGACTCAGAGAACAAATGGCTCCCAGAAGAAACTTGATTTGGGGACACTATGATTTTGAAGACCAATTCAGGCTCAACTTAATTGTTTCAATACCAATGTAGAGATGATGGAGATGAAGTAGATTTAAAACATCTAGCTTCAACACAAGGGAAGTAGTTGGGTATATCTCTAACCATAGTACCTCCCAACATAATAATGATATCTATGGAAATTTTTTTCTAGATTACTTCTATATACACATAATATTTTTAACTTTTATCAAATACCAATGCTTTACATCTTGTAAGAATCTATTGTAACTCAATCTCTCTAAGTGTATGCCTTAAGGGGTGTACCAAGAAAGGGGGTGGGTAGACCTTTGGTGCTTCATAGGATTATTTTCCATTATTGCCACATTATTTTAATCTAAATAGTTATTAAAACCTTTCCCTAAGCTATTTCGACACCCTTGCACATTATTTTAGTATTTTCCTCTTTATATCCTTCTTCTCCTTGCTTGGTACCAATTTGACCTTCTCAATAAACTAGGTTGACCTAGTCGACCTAGTGTAGTTTAGGGTCACTTTAGCTCTTTAGGTTTGTTATCCTTTTGGCCAACCTAACACAGACTTTAGGCATTATTTTAAAAATGTGCTAGGTTGATCGGGTCAACCTACCATAGCTGACATGTCTAAATGATTTTTAGGTGAAATACTCCTATAAATACAAGGTCATTTAAGTAATTATTATAATATATCATAAAGAGTTATTATTCACTCACACTTCTTCACAATCTACTCTTCCACCATTCTACTTGAGGAGTCTTAGTTTAGGTTTCTTATTTTGGAGAATATAGTCTTGTGGATAGGTCTTCAATGATTTGGCCTAACAAAGTGATCCTTGTGAATCACAACAACCTTTTTCAAATCCCCACTATCTAAGAGAGAGATTGAATCATGATGGGTTCACATTTAGGCAAGTATATTATAACTTTGTTATCCTCTCTTTTAGTAGATAGAAGTAGCATAAGTGTTGGATTGAATAATATTACTCTTCATATTCTATGTATTAGTGTGTTACTCATACTTAATTTATTTAAAGTTCCCTATAAATATTTATTTACTTTACATCTAACCCCTCACATTGTACCACAAGCTTTGGTGCACACTAGATTAGTTTACTTTTCTTGTTATTAGAATAGTTTGCTTTCTTGTTTATTAACATAGGTGAAATATCAAATCATAAGACTCTTTTAGGGTTATTGTGAGATTATGTTAGACTATATAATTTGAAACCCTTCCTAACATGATATTTTTTGGCAAGTGATACACGTGATCCCCTAATCGGGTCTAGTGGATCCCCATATTGGTCATGTTCTCGCTTAACAAGTGTATACCTAACTTGAAGTGTAGGTGTGCTCTATCTTATCTGATCTAGTATTAATTAATGTGAATCATGCAATTATGATTTCATAAATTCTAGTGAACCTAACATGAAAGTAACACTTTTAGGATTTCATTCACTTATTTTATTATTTTTGTCATCATTTCTATCATATATTTTAACACACTAGTTTGATTCTATCGACACAATTATTTTTATTTATTTGCAAGAATATGTAACTGGATCAATTAACTCGACCCAACAACACTTTCTATACTTTTAGTTTAGCCTAATAGGTTGACCCAATTGAGCTATTAAATTTTTAGCCACTTTGTAGTAGGCTCCTGTATAATTATATTGATCAACTTGACCTAGTACAAGTTTCAATTTTCCAAACTTCTAGATTAGCCTATTAAGTTGACCAACTTGACCTAGTGCATTTTTAGACTTCTAATTCAACTTTCTAGGTTGACTAGGTTAACCCAGTGCATTTTCAACACTTTTTTAGTAGGTGTATATATTTCTTGGTTGATCAGCTTGACCTAGTTTGTAGATTTTTGATAGATTTCTCCAAGGTCCCAGATCAATAATTTTCTCCTTTCCATCTCTAAAATATCAAGGTTAGTTTATATTTCTCTATATATTTTATTTTATATACTTTCCTTTCAAGTTTTTAATCTTCAAAACTACCCTTTCACAACCAACTAGATTGACCTGTTGACCTAGTTTTTTGTTCTATGTGTTGTTTTAAATAACTAAGTTGACCTGGTTGACCTAGTAGGTTTTCCAAAACCTATCTTCAGTAGTACTAGATCAACTCTATCAAACTACTTCTATATGTTATGCATATAGTATCTTCACTATACCTTGTTTCAAAGTTGGAATTCACCTTATATGTTAATCACATCTTCCCTTTCAATTGTTTGCATGCTTAGAATAGTTCACATAGTATAATTTTTAGGAGACCCCTTATCCAACGGAAGCACAATTGATTACTTATATGAGCAATTAAACACGGAAATATACTAGAATGATTAAGAAACTAGAAACATGAGACAACAAAGAATTTGAGAGACAATACACACTCTTGTATTAGATAATACTAGAAGAAAATACAATAAGGAAGATGCCACTTCTTCCTCCACCTCAAAGGCTTGCCACACCTCAAGACCTTATTCCCTCTCTCTCTTGCTCAACACAAACCCAACTCTACAACCTGAGTTGCTATCCCTCCTTGAATGCTTCAGCTGATCTCCTTGACCTTACACCTGTAGATCTCCTTGACCTTGCTTGCTTCAATGCTCTTACTTGATCAATATGATAATTATAATACATGCCTCATGGGTCTATAAATAGAATCCCATGGTTACAAAAATAGAAATCTAACTACTAAAATTAGACACACAGCTCGCAACTTAAAATAGCCCCTTAGCATGCAAACACTCGGTTCAACTAACTAACTGTTCATGCAATGAACAGTTTTGGACCGCACAGGCGACTGACGCCGGTCCTTGCTTGTCTGGTGCTGCCGACGTCGGCTGACTCCCTGCCATCACCGGTCTCCTTCTCCACTGCATCTGACCGACGTCGGTCATACTGCTGACGCCAGTGGCTCTGGTTCTTCAGCATCATCTTCATGTGTGTGTAAATAGTTGAAGCTTTTAGCTCCACACCCTAATAATCTCCCACTTGGAGATAAATAGATGCTACTATACCTGTACCTGTACACCATCTATTTTGTTCTTTAGGCCCTGTATCCCTCTTCAAAGTCACCCTTGAAGACCAACCACCATGCAAACTTGTGATGCTATACCTGTCACTTATGCCACAAGAATTTTGTTGCTCCCAAATTCTTCATGACATACTTCTGAACCAACTCTACCCTTAGCTTAGAAAACTCCCTATATATGAAACCCTACAAAAAGTAACACAATACAGTAACAGGATAATGTAGCTAATATTATCCAACCTGGTAAAGATAAAATACAATGGTCAAACCTCCATTGTCCTGCAGCTAACTCAAGACCATATACCATATCCTTCTGTCTCAGATGTCCATCCACTCTCTTCTCTAAAATGGGAATCCATCCCTCTATTCAGCTGACAACTCCACCAACAAGTACCTGTTTGGCTCTACTCCAAGGACTCACACTCCTCATCCATGTCAAGCTCCCACTATTTCTGGATTCTACCTGCATTGCTTCCTCCATCTTCCTAGTTCATGACTATCAGTAAGCAATATAAAGAAGGTGAACAACGAATATGAGGTTCACATACCTTTTCTGACCTCTGTATGGGTGTTTGAGACTCCTTGACAACTAACTGTCCACCCATCATCCGTTCCAGTGACCGATCTTGGCCATCTCCTAGTCTACTCCCGACCGATTTCGGTTCCCTACACTAACCCTGACTACCGATGTCGTTACCCCTAGCCAACGCCGGTGTCCCCCCTACCGACGTCAGTCCTAATGACTGACGTTGGACTTCTCCTTCTCGACCTACTGACCCTGCTGGTTTGCACAAGACCGATGTCGGTGTCTGATTGACCAACATCGGTTCCAAGTAACTGACATCGGTGCCTGTGTGTTCCCGTGAGTGATGAATTCTTCATATGCGAGCTCTTCTTGGATCAGATCTTTGTCCATGCTGCCCTGCTCAAATTTATTTAGTGCCTGTAAATGTTCTCTGGCCTTCATCTCCTCCAAAAACACCAAGACTTCCCTGTTCTTGTCAAAAGCCTCAAATTTCCTTTTCCTGCAATGAATTCTATCTATGCCTTCTAAATTTGAACACATACCTTTTGAATCAAGAACTTCCATTCCCTTCTTATTCATGTGACCTAGCCTATTAAACCACATCTTCAAATCTGCACCAGAAGTAGAATCAGTAATACAAGTAGATAGATAAAGAGTACCTACTTTCTTACCTCTTGCCAAAACAAGTGCTCCCTTGGTAACCTTCCAAGAGTTTGCTATGAGGGTTATTGTGCATCCCTCATCACCCAACCTTCCTACAAAAATCAAACTCTGCTTCAGAATTGGAACATTCATGACCTCCTTCAACACCCATGTGTTGTCAATCTACAATCTCAGCTGCACTTTCCCTTTGCCAACTATCTAACAAGGCGTACCATCCCCTAAATAGAGCACTCCAAAGTCTCCCTGTTCATACTCATGAAACAAATCTTTGTTTGGGGATGCATGAAAAGATGAACCAGAATCTAAAATCTATGATCCTACTTGACTATCCAAAGAAAGTATGAGAGCATCTTGTACCACAATATTTACATCCTTTGCTTCTTCAATACTTGCATGTTGATTCTCTTTATCTCGCAACCAACACTCCTTTGTATGTCCTTTCTTTCCACAAAACTAGTAGGTAATACCTTTAGACTCGGATCTCCTTCCCGACCTTGATTTCCCTTACTCAATCTTCTCCTTTTGCCTTCCTCTGCTTTCCACACTTAGAGCGTTCCCTGATGATTCACCTGTGCTTCTCTTGCATATTTCTTCATTCAATATCACACTCACAACATCATCAACTTTTAAGATTTTAGAAGCAGATGCAGAGTTACTTACTGCGATAACCATACCGTCCCAACTTTTAGGCAAAGAACATAAAATCAAGAGAGCCTTTACCTCATCATCAAAAACAATATTGACTGAAGCTAATTGGTTTACCAAACCATGGAAATCACTGAGATGAGTATGTACCGAACCACCTTCATGCATTTGCAAAGTAAATAGCTGCTTTATAAGGTATACCTTATTAGAAGTCGAGGGCTTTTCGTATAAATTTGCCAAGGACTTTATCAACTCTTCCATTGTCTTGCACTGTGATAAGCTGGAAATCACAGATGCTCCAAGGCTCAACCTTATGGAACCGAGAGCCTTCTGATCAAGAACACTCCATTATTCATCTTTCATATTTGTGGGCTTGCATGCAACCCCACCCAACAGTAAGTACAGATCCTTCTGATACAGATAGTCCTCAATCTGCATCCTCTAGTGTTGATAATTCTTGCCGTTAAACTTCTCCATTTGTAGCTTACTTTCTTCTGCCATTGCTGAACTCCCACTCAATCAAAAAACCCTATGAATGACCTATAATCAAAAACAATAACCTACTTCCTGCAAACCATAGCTCTGATACCAACTGTTAGGAGACCCCTTATCCAACGGAAGCACAATTGATTACTTATATGAGTAATTAAACACAAAAATATACTAGAACGATTAAGAAACTAGAAACATGAGACAACAAAGAATTTGAGAGACAATACACACTCTTGTATTAGATAATACTAGAAGAAAATACAATAAGGAAGATGCCACTTCTTCCTCCACCTCAAAGGCTTACCACACCTCAAGACCTTCTTCCCTCTCTCTCTTGCTCAACACAAACCCAACTCTACAACCTGAGTTGCTATCCCTCCTTGAATGCTTCAGCTGATCTCCTTGACCTTACACCTGTAGATCTCCTTGACCTTGCTTGCTTTAATGCTCTTACCTGATCAATATGATAATTACAATACATGCCTCATGGGTCTTTAAATAGAATCCCATGGTTACAAAAATAGAAATCTAACTACTAAAATTAGACACACAGCTCGCGACTTAAAATAGCCCCTTAGCATGCAAACACTCGGTTCAACTAACTAACTGTTCGTGCAACGAACAGTGCTGGACCGCACAGGCGACTGACGCCGGTCCCTGCTTGTCTGGTGCTACCGACGTTAGCTGACTCCCTGTCGTCACCTGGTCTCCTTCTCCACTGCATCTGACCGACGTCGGTCATACTGCCGATGCTGGTGGCTCTGGTTCTTCAGCATCCTCTTCATGTGTTTGCAAACAGTTGAAGATTTTAGCTCCACACCCTAACAATAATTAAGAGGTTTTTAATTAATCACTTATTTTCACTATTTATATTTTATGGACACATGGCCAAATCACATAACATCAACAAACATTTTAACATTTGACTTCCCAGTCCAACATACTTGGATTTCATTACCAAGGGGGAAGTTGACTTGATGTTCTAGTTAAGTATAAATCATGGTTAATGTTATATTCTAGCTAATCACTTGACACCCTTATCACTGTGGTGTGTGAAGTGGGGGGGGGTAGGCCCCAATACCAAGCCTATATCATTACCACTATAGTCCCTTTCATCATAAACTCACCTAAAACCATCTACAGATTGCTATCTAGTTCCTTTCTTACAACCAACTCCTTATCATTTAAAACTATTCTTAATAATCTAATTAACATTTTAAGTTGACCAATTAGCTAGATTTTCTTTCCAAGTTTTTTGTTTTCTCTTTTCTCAATTTTTTGTGTAATAACTTGCATTAGCTAGAATTGGTGCAAGGTTTTGCTTTATTTACATCAATTGGATTGGTCAACATCAATTTAATTGAATGTCTATTTACTTTTAGCATTTACGTTCCTAGAATAGCTACAAAATTATCTTTTTCTATTTCCCATTCTATCATCAATATTTCATTTTTACCTTTCTATTGTACTAGGTTGACCTGGTTGACCTAGTACTATCATAAACCCTATTTTCTATCCTTGTTTTTACACTAGGTTCACTTGGTCGACCCAGTTTAGTCTAAGGGTCTTATTTTTACATGAGGTCAATCTGGTCAACCTAGTTTTATTTCTTTCTTTCCCTGTTTATCAACCTAATTCTTCATCTCTTCCAATTTGCATTTTGTTTATTTCCCTTTGGTAAAAATGAGGTCTCTTATTATAATCTTTTTGGATAGTCTTAATCTATTTAGATCTTATAAGGGATGGTCATTTCTCCCTTTCTTTTCCTCTCATGAACACCATCACTCTTGGGGCATTTCTTTTCCTCCATCTACAAATTGTAACATGGTTAAAATAACACCTCAAGATGAAGTTGATGGATTGAATCATTTTTGTACCTACCAATAAACCTCTCAAAATATTCAAACTAATGTGGGAGTGATTGACATAAGTTTACATAACAATCCCACTAACAACCCTTCTTCTAATAATCCTCCCCCAACACCAATTGGGGGGTGTTCCTTCTAACACCAACCTACCACCTAATATAACCCAATTACTATCCTGAGTGATTCAACAAATGAACATTTTGTAAAACTCTAATACCAATCAAATGATGCAACTTCAACAAAAATTGCTCAATGTGGCTAATCAACCTCTCATCATGCATCCTCAAGCTAGTCCTAGCTATATTCCTCCACCTCTTAGAGATGCCTCAGGTAATGTTATTCCTCAACCAATAATGAATAACAAAATTCTTCAAACTATTCAAACTGATCCTTTAGCTCCCTTCATTGTATCTATTGACATTGGTAACATATCACCAACTATCAAATATGATGGGACTAAAGACCCTACCTCATTTCTAAAAGCCTTTGGTAATCTATATAAAGAGTGGATCCAAACTAATACATTTACCACTACTAAACTCTTAGTTAAAAATTTCACTGGTGATGTATTAGAATGGTATAGTTAATTACCCCAACATTATATTTGGCAACTTAAAGATTTCATCAATCTTTTAGTTAAAGAGTTTCAACACAATGATCTTCCTAAAAATTATCTTAGTCATTTTATAAATGCTAAGCAATATCCTAATGAATCAGCTCATGACTTTATTAAAATATGGAAATACTTAGCTCATAAAGCCAATCATAATATGTCTGATGATAACCTATTCAAACTCTTTATTACCACTTTAACTCCCACTCTTCAATACAAGGTTTGAACCTTTACTCATCAAAATCTTAATGAATCTCTTGACCAAGCTAAATGGAAAGAATTTATTATGAAGGAATTTGAACCTAATTATAAAATTCTCAAAGTATATTTTTAAACATACAATGATATCACTAGTAACACTTCTCAAACCAAACCAAGAGTTGCCAAAAATGATATTCCTTTACCATCTCACATACCTTTTTCAGTACATCAATGAGACAATTTTTCCACCCTTTAAACCTTTCATATATCATAATGCTCCTCCTAAGTGGTATGATCCCAATCTATTTTTTTGGTTTCATGCCAACATTGGTCATTCTCATGAATCTTGTAAAAGGCTCTCTAAATGTGTTATTTTTTACATGTTTGGTGATTCCTTCAACCATGAAACCATGATAAAAAATCATCATTAAGATTACACTAATGCTTCTCAAAAATGACAATCCTCTAAAGAATCTAAATATAATAACCAAAAATCTTCTTCCCATAATCAATCACCTCCAAGGATGTTTGTGTTATTGACATCGATTATGACCAATACTTTAACAACTCTTAATATGTTAATATGGTTAAGGTTAATTATCATTAAAAACCAAATCACAAAGATCATCTTACCAAGCCTAAGAAACCTTATTTGGAGGCACAATTGCTTAAATATACTACCATCATTAATTTTGAATCAGAAGCACCTGAAGAACAACTTCCTCCTTCTGATCCTCCAACCACATCTATTCCTACAAAGTCTAATTTGTCTTCTAAACCTCGTGGCTCTCTTTATAAATCTCATTGGAATTTATTGAATAACTTAACTCTATGTCATGTAAGATTACTCTTATGGAGTTGGTTCACACTTCACCTTATCATTGTAAATTCCTTATGCAACAACTCCAAGAAATCAAAGATCCATCTTCTTGAGATGAAGAACCAACTTCTATTGATTCTCAACCAACTAGCATTAATACTATTAAATGTGTGTCCCTCTTTCAAACCTTTTATTAAATTCCTTATAGAGGACATGATTTATTATGAAATCCTCTTTTGTGTTGATGATCCACCTCTCTTCATAAAAATAACCATTAATATCATCTTTATTCAAAAAGTTCTAGTTGACAAGGGTTCTAGTATTAATGTGACCTCTTTATGGCTTTTACAAAAACTTGGTTATAAAAAAGGTCATCTTAAACAAACCCATTTGACTTGTCATGGTTTTGAAAAGACTAATCAAAAGCCACTTGGTTGTATATGACTTCCCTTAAATATTGGTCCTAAAACCATTCAGACCAAACTCATGGTTCTTGGTCTTCCTTTATCTTATCGCATACTCCTTGGTCATCCATGGACTCATCAAATGAGGGTTGTTTCTTCTTCTGATAGTCAATGCATTAAATTTATACATAATATAAATTGCTATAAGCATGAAGCCAATACCAACCCATGAAGTGTCCAATTACCTAATCTTAAATCATAATATCATGTTATTACAATACCTAAAATTAATAATGCTCCTTTACCTAAGTTCATCAATATGAATCCTAATTTATAAGTCACTCTTGTAGATTTTGATGATGATGAACCCAATGAATTACAAACAACTTTTAACACCACCAAATTACCTACATATATTTTAGAGTGGCTTACTCCTTCTCTTTTACCAAGGGATTGTACTATTCCTCTCATGGATAAGATTATCAATTTTCCCCCTCTATGCAATGTTCATTACCTGAAGATGCTTTTACTTGCAATGATTTTGGAGTGGATAAATTGTTTCAAGATACTCTCACCATTTCTCCTCAAAAATTTAGTAATCTTGGGATTTTTCCTTCTAAATATCCTCTTGAATCTCAAGCATGCACAATTTCTCCCACATATGATGACAACTATATAATGGCCCAAGCTCAATCTAGAGACTTGGATGTATTTCATTATCAAAATACATTAGCCCAAATTCATGATTTCAATCAAGATGTGCATACCATTTTTGTAGAGAATAACATAGAACATGAGGGTTATGTGCTTCCTATTAATCCTCCTCTTATCAATTCTCCTTGGGTGGTAGAGCAAATCACACCTTTCAAACCTATAGAAGTACTTTCATCTTCTTTACCTCCTTTAGATCCTCCCATTGAATCTAATCCTTTTTCCATCAAAGAAACCATCAACACTCCATCTACCTCTTCTAATCCTAAAATCACACTTGATGCCAAGGCAATTGATGTCCATCAAATACATTCCAAATATGATCACCATGGTAACAAAATTTTAGATCTAGAAGTAGATGTTGAGTATTTTGGTCCTCTTCCTACTTTGCCTAGTGATGAAGCTATTCTTGAGTTACTTTATTCCTGGAAACCTCAACTTCCCCATCAACATCATAAACTTGGAAATTTTAAAACTAAAACTCCTCGCTTCAATAACTTTGTTGCTAGTATTGATCCCAAAACTAATCCAATTTCAACTTTACCCAAAGTACCATACCACTTTCAAGATGGTAATTCCATGTTTATTGAAGAAATAACTTATATAAACTATGGTAATCCCTTGTATCCTTGACTGACCATAGTTTTCAAAGAAATTTCATTCTCTAAACATGATAATCTAAACCTATTTTTTGATAAGTATAAAGAGGCATTCACTTGGTCTTACCAAGACATGAAAAGCATTGACCCTAGCATAATGGTCCATAACATCATTACCTATCTTGATGCCAAACTTGTGAATTAGAAGCAATGCAAATTTGCTCCTGAAGTTAACAACTTATACCATAAGGAAATCATCAAACTACTCAATGCTAAATTTATTAAACCTAAGGATTATTCTAAATGGGTTTCCAATATTGTTCCTATTCAGAAAAAAGTCACTATGGTCATTTTCATTTATTTACATAATATTAATATTTATTGTCCTAAAGACAACTTTCCCTAGCCTTCAATAGATTCCATTGTCAATTCCACAATTGGATATGAAATGTTATCTCTTATGGATGGATTTTTAGGATACGATCAAATTCATATAGCTCTTGAGGACCAACATAAGACTACTTTCACCACATAATGGGGCACCTATTATTATGTTAAAATTCCATTCACTCTCAAAAATGTTGGGGCCACTTACCAATGTGTAATGACTCATATCTTTCATGACCTCATCCATAAAATTATCAAAATATATGTGGATGATCTTATCACTAAATCCAAATACTGTAAAAATCATCTTTTTGATCTTGCCATCATCTTTGACCATCTCATCAAATATAAAGTTTGACTTAATCCATTCAAATGTGTCTTCAGAGTTACATCTGGCAAATTGTTAATATTCTTAGTCTTTCTTCATGGCATTGACGTTGATCTAGCCAAGATTAATGCTATTATCAACATGCCTATTCCTCATTCTATTATTGAAATTCATACCTATTTCGGAAAACTTAGGGTAATTAAATGATTTGTTGTTGAGATGGCTTATCGAATTCACTCTAGTAATTCCCTTCTCAAGAAATGTACAACCTTGGATTGGACTGATCCATGCCAAAAAGCATTTAACAATATGAAAGAGTTATTGTTTCATCCACCTATAATTCATCCTCCTTTTGATAATAAACCTTAAATTCTCTATACTTCTTCCACACCTATATTAGTAGAGGTAATGTTTTCCCAATAGGATGATAAAGGGAAGGAGTATGCCATGTACTATATTAGTCGAGGCCTCATTGATTATGAAATATGTTATACCAATGTTGAGCTTGATTGCCTCACTATCTATTTCAAAGCTAAAAATCTTCATCATTACATTCTTTACCAAACCACTAATATCATTGTTCATTTCAACCCCATTTATAATTTCTTTTGTAAATAATTTATTATAGGAGATAGAATTGGTAAGTGGATGGTTTTACTAATAGAATTCAATTTTTGCATCATCACACAAAAAGCTATCAAAGGGAAAGTCAAAGCTGACCAACTTGTCATTAATCCTATTCCAACCACTTCTTCCCTTCAAGATAATATTATAGATGATAATATCATTTACATTGAAGGTTTTAATCAATCAATTTCTCTTAAAGATTATTTTCATAGCTTTACTACTGATCTTGAATCTAATCAACTTGATGAATCTTTCTCTTCCCCCGATATTACTAAACCAAAGGTGATTATCGAAGAGATTGAAATTAATGTTGAATTACATGAAGATGCTTGGACCCTTCACTTTGATGGTGCTAAATGACTTCAAGGAGTTGGGGCAGGTTGTATTCTCACTAGTCCTCTTGGAAAGATAATTCCCTTAGATTTCCATTTTACATTTTATGTCACCAACAACATGGATGAATACAAAGCTCTTATCCTAGGTATGAGATCTGCTCTTGATTTAGACATATAATATATTCATGCTTTGGGTGACTCTCAACTCATTTACCATCAAGTTAGTGGTGCCTATCAATGTAAAAGTTAAATCTTTATCAAGTATCATCAAATTGTAATCACTCTTACCAATAATTTTATCTCTTTTACAATTGAGCCTATTCCTAGAGATCAAAAATCCATTCTCTTACCTCTTTAGCTTCTCTTTTTCATCCACATAAAGTTATTTTTTATCCTTATTTTATCATACAAATAATCAATTATCTATCATCTACCCACCCTCCTAATTCACTTATCTACCACATTGAGGTTGTCATCATCCAACAATGCCCATGGTATTAAGATATCAACCAATTCTTAGAACATCAAACTTATCCTCCTGACTTGGATTCTCATGAAAAGACACATATTCACAAACAAGATTTCAAGTATGTATTTAAACATAACATTCTTTATTATTGTAATTTCAAAGGTACCTTACTTTGTTGTGTCATAAAAGATGAGGTCCCTCCTCTAATTGAACAAGCACATGGGGGCATTTATGGTGGTCACTATAGTAGATATTCTATAACCTATAAATTCCTATGTATGGGTTACTATTGGCTTGCTCTAGAAAAGGATGCTATTGAATATGATAAAAAGTTTAATCCTTGTCAACTTCATGATGATCTCATTCATTCACCTCTTGCTAAACTTCAAACTATTGAATCTCTATGGTAGTTTTTCATAGGGGGATTTGATCTCATTAGTAAATGTCCTCATTCCCAAGATGGACATGTCTTTATTATCACTGCTACCGAGTGATTTACCAAGTGGGTTGAAGCCATGCCCCTTATCAAGATCACTAGTCTTACCATATCTAAATTCCTTATGAACCAAATCATTTGCCATTTTGGCATTCCTCACACCATTTTTGAAAATGGTGGTAATTTTAAAAATAAACATGTTAAAAAAATTTGTACCACATTTAAGATCAATCACAAGTTTTCCACTCCTTACCATCCACAATGTAGTGGTCAAGCTAAGACCACTAAAAAGATTTTCAACAAAATTCTCCAAAAGATAATTCATAAAACCTACACAAATTGGCATCTTCATCTTTATCCCGCACTTTGGGCCTATTGGACTAGCATTCATACTACCACTGGGGCAACTCCATTTTCTCTAGTTTATTGTTTAGAATTAATTTTTCCTATTGAAGTTGAGATTATTTCTCTTCACATATCTCTTCATGGTATCATTCCTAATGAAGAATTTCTTGAGGCTTACATTCATGCCCTTAATCTACTTGATGAACATTGTCTCATTGCCTTATAACATAACCACCAATATAAGGTTCATATTGCTCGACAACATAATAAATGTGTTAAAGTATGCACATTTAATGTTGGTGATATACACCTATGAAAAATAAGGTAAATATGCCTAAAAATGGTGGGGCCCATACTTAGTCAAATATATCCTTGGTCCAATCACTTATCACCTTCAAACTAATGAAGGCCATGTTTTCAAGGATCCCACCAATGCTCAATTCCTTAAAAAGTACCTTGAAAAATATTTCCTTATTATCATGTTTTATATCTATATCATTATAAAATATTTTTTTAGGTTACTTAAGCATGGGTATTTCCCTTTTTAGAAGTTCCCTTTTGTTCACAAACCTATAGTCCTCCCTTTTGGTCTTTTGGTTTCTTGATGTACCATAGTCTTAATGATTTCTTTTTTTTTCATTTTCCTTCTATTTACCAATTTTTATTTGGTGCCCCTTGGGTTTTTATTTTTTTAGTTACTTTTTAAGAATTTAGATAGGACCCAAAATCCCTCACAAAACCACCATCTTTTACTTATTTTCCTTCTCTTATTGCTACTTGTCAATGTTATTTTAGCATCCTTTGGGTTTTTTTTGTGAGGTTCTTTATACAAAGGCTTCCTCACTTCTTGATTATTATCACCCTCTTGGGCCTCTCTTTTATGATTTATTTTGTAAGTTATGGATAGGACTCTACCCTCTTCATAAAATTACCATTATTTTTATGTTCTTGATCCTTGTTATTAAACTTTAGCTTTTGCTTTTTTTACTAGATGGAATTTGCATAAAAATTTATGTTAGCATGTTTTCATTCATTTCCCTCTCTCTTATGATAAGGAATCACACTTTAATATAATTGTATCACTTATTTTTCCCTTTGTCACATTTTTTTGTAATTTTAAGCAATTCAAATTTTTCCATGTGTCATTCCTCTTGATTTCCCCTTTATTTCACCTCCACGTTAGATAAAACAAGGTTGAAGTCTAGATAACACTTTTATTTCACCTAGTTTTATGAAACTCTTAGAACCCATGCTCTTTGAATATTGTCTCTCTTAGCAACCTTGTCCCAAGTTTTCAAATGAGATTCATATTTAGCACCATGTTTGGTTTTGCCATCAAAAGAAAGTTAAAATCCAAATCATTTGAAACAAAAGGTAAAGATATGTAAAAGGCAACATAAAAATTTCAAAAGTCAAATTCACACTAAAAGATGTGATTACAAGCACATCTCCTATCTCTAATCAAAGATAAAAATCCATAGTCAGCTTCATATAGAGCTGAAGTCTTTTGGGGTGTGGTAGGCCAGTATATTGGAATAGGGGAATTTAAAAAAAAATTCTATGATGCTACCTGCTTTCTCATGCAAGTACCCAATCTTTGTAGTAGATCATAAGCTCTATAAGAGGTCTTGAATAATAGGGAAAAAATCATTGAGAGGTAGGTCCATTTTTATTTTCATGCATATAGCCTTCATGGGATGATATATATACTCCATTTATTGACCCAAGACTTGTGTAGCTAAGATAAGTTCTTCAGAGTCCCTAAGGTTGATAATCCTCTTGTTTTGACAAACTGAATTTGAGTGTCTTGACTTCAATAAAGAGTTTTTTAACATTTATTTTTCATTCATTATCCCCTCCATCCATTTAATTTTCCCCCCTTGATATCCAAATTGTGATTCCAAATATATTTCCCCTCTTTTTTAAATTCCTTCTTCATTTCTTAAAAACATGCCAACACTACTTTGTTTCAATTTTATCTATCTTTAGATGCAAAACAACATGTTTGAGTAACTTTGGATTATATTATTCACTTAATTTTATATTTACTATACTTACTTTACCTTCCTTTTATCATTTATCATGATTTTTTTGTCTTACTATTACAGACACCTGAGTTCATATCCTTTTTCCATTGTTGAGTGAGATGTGGATTGTTACTGCTCACTCATTAATGTTGGTTTCCATTTTATGCATTCCATTTTTCATTTTTTGAGTGAGATGTGGATTTTTACTATTTGCTCATCATGTTTTTTTACCATTTTTTTTTTCTTTTTACCATTGATTTGTCTTACCTATCATTCCATTTTAAACATGTATCCTTGGTTTGAATTGGTGAGTTTGCCTTTTCTTACTTGAGGTTTATTTGTTTGATTTTTTTGATCTTTAGTATCCTTGGATTTTTAGTTACCTTATTTACTCTTTTTTGACTTGGTTATTTGGTCTAACATAGCACTTGTCACCCTAGCTTGCCAAATTTCTAACTATGTCTTGTCTACATAACACCAATTATCTTGGCTTTTCTTGCATTTGTTTATTTTTTCTCCTTAGTTTTGTATTCTTGGGTTTGTTAAAAGAAAAATTTTCACCATAAAAAATAAAAACATAGTTGAAAACCATCCTAAAATAAAAGTAAGTCAAGGTACGCACCAATTTTAATTTTTATATTAGTTTCCCTTTTCTATAATTTCCTATCAATTATTTTATGCTTTTTAAAATACTGTAACTTTTATTTAGCATCAACATTGTGTGTGTCCTTATGTTTTTTCTTGAAGCACCATCCCCTATTACACATTCATGACACATGATGAGCTTCTAGTGGGGCATATGTATACACATAATATTTTTAACTTTTATCAAATACTGATGCTTTATATCTTATAGGAACCCATCATGACTCAATCTCTCTTAGTGCATGCCTTAAGGGGGTGCACCGAGAAAGGGGTAGATAGACCTTTGGTTCTTTTTTGGATTGCTTTCCCTTATTGACACATTATTTCCAAACCAATGAGTTCCTAAAACCTTTCCCTAAGTTATTGATCCTCCCTTGCACATTCCTATAGTCTTTTCCTCTTTCTATCCTTCTTCTCTTTGTTTGGTACCCATTTAACCTACTAAAAAAAATAGATCAACTTGGTTGACCTAGTATAGTTTAGGGTTACTTTAACTCTTTAGGTTTGTTAGCCTTCTAGTCAACTAAGCACAAACTTAAAGCATTAGCCCAAAAAATGTGTTAGGTTGACCAGGTCGACCTAACATAGCTGACATGCCTAATGATTTTTAGGTGAAATAATCCTATAAATATAAGGTCATTTTTTTCATTATTAGAATATGTAATAAATAGTTATTATTTACTCATAATTCTTCATAATCTTCTCTTCTACCATTCTACTTGAAAAGTCTTAGCTTATGTTTCTTATTTTGAAGAATCTAGTCTTGTGGATAGGTTTTGGATGCTTTAGCCTAAAAAAGTGATCCTTATAAACCACAAAAATATGTTGTGAAGCCCTATTGGCCAAAAGAGAGATTGAATCATGATAGGTTTACATTCAAGTAAGTATACTATAACTTTGTTCTCCTCTCTTTTAGTAGATAAAAGTAGCATAAGTGTTGGCTTGAATAATATGACTCTTCATATTATATTTATTAGTGTTACTCATACTTAATTTATTTTAAGTTCCCTATACATATTTTATTACTTTTCATCTAATCCCTCACATTGTGCCACAAGCTTTGGTGTGTACTAGATTAGTTTACTTTTCTTGTTGTTAAAATAGTTTACTTTCTTGTTTATTAACATAAGTGAAATATCAAATCATAGTACTATTTTAAGGTTATTTTGTGATTTTTTTAAAATTTAGGATTTGGAACCCTTCATATCATGATATGTTGTGAAAATTTATAAAAATGATCCCCTAATTAGGTCTAGCAGAACTCCATATTGGTCATGCTCTCACTTGACAAGTGTATACCCAATCATAAGTGTAGGTGTTATCTATCTTATCTGATTTAGGACTAATTCATGTGCATCATGAAATTATGATTTCATACAACTTATAAATAAAGGATGAGTACAAAATCTTCTCATTTCCCATCTATTACAATAATTACTTCTATCCTAGTTGGTTTTGTAGTAGTTATTCCTCATGTTTTTAATTCTTTGGCCCAAAAAAATAGATCCCATGCCACTATAGGGACTATTTTTTTAAAAATAATCCCAAACCCCATAATTTAGGTTGTGTCACCCCCTAGACAAACTTTAAAATGACCTATTGGGGTTGCCTATACATCCATAACTGATTATTTTCAAAACTTGCTCAATACCCCTCCTACCTATTAATTCTTTGCTGCTTCCAGCTCTTAATCCTCTAAATTTAGTAAATAAGATCACTTTTATAATTTAATGTCCTCTACAATAATTGATTCCCAAATCAATCCTTCCCATCCCTCCACCCAATTGGAACTTCTAATTGGCTAGGTGGCCCAAGTAAAGTCTACTACCATTACATCAACAAAGGGGTCAAAGAAGGGAAAGCTAATAGTTGATACAATGGCTCTTAATAAGGTCATTGTATGGATAAGATCTATTATTCCTTTCCCTCATCTAGGAACATCTTATCCTAAGACCATGCTTCCCCTTAGGTAGTCTCCATCTTCCACTTCCATAGGCTCGGCAAAACCTTCACAACAACTAATTGCCTTGAATATCTTTGAGTGGAGTTAGAAGATGAGATAAGTAGAGAAGGACATGCATGACTTGGTCATTATGGAGTAACCCATATTCAAGTTTCACTTCAATAAGGAAAATAATAATATTATAAATACAAATATAAAAACTATAATGGATGAAGGAAATCAAGTGGAGTTAGAATAAAGAGAAGATGTGTTTTAATTGGATAAAAAATGGACTCTCCCCTCTGACCTTGGTGGTCATATGGAAGACCCCTATAATTTTATAGATTATTTAGGGGATTAATAAAATATATGTTTTATGGATATGATCAATCTATGGAAGCCTTATAAGAAATTATCACCATTCAAACTCCAAAGGACCTCATAGGTAGTTTACAGGGAGTAACCCAGAAACTATATGATGTCCTCTAATTAGTAAGAGATGAAATGAAGAAATCCCAACCCAAATGGGGGGATTCATTCTCTCTTATAGAGTACGTGAAGAATATGGATGCTCAGCTTTATTTCCTAGGTTGGGAAACAAGGTATAAGGCCTATAGTCAAATAATTTTGATAACTACCCTTGAGGCTGCATGGGCCCAAAATTATGTGGTATCTAAGAGATATAGCTTGATTGAGTGGAATTATAAGATGTGAAATTTAGTGTGAAAAATGACTAGTTATGAGGTAAAATACATCACCATCATAGGTAAATGAGATTCGATGGTGTGATTAACTAGAGAGGATAATTGGTCTTTAAGACCATCTTTGAAGACCTCCTTTGGAGGACTGTAAATACTTTTAGAGAAGAGGTCAAAGGTACAATATATAATACCCATGAAGACCTAAAACAATTGATAAATTTTTTAGAATTAGGGTCCTTAAAGCAAAGCTCTTTAAGTGGAGATCAGGGCTATATTAAAGCCACACAAAAAATTAATGGACAAGCTCTCACAACTCTTCAATAGATCCATGTTGGAATTCAGGATGATAGAGAATTATTTTTAGGTGAGCCATGATATATACTCTAAAATTCAAGTAAGTAGGATTCTCATGCCATGTCACTCCCACTGTCCATCTCAACTACACCAACATCTTTAATGGTTAGGCCCACCATTACGACAACTTTGATGGAAATAACCACTAGAGTAAAGGTGTCTACCACTATAACTACTTCATCATAGGAGGAATGATGTTAGTTAATGGTATAAGATTTTTATTGTAACAAGTTTTATCTATTTGTGACATATTTTTCCAAGTTTCCTCTACGTATGCCTTTGTGAGATATTTTCTAAAACAAATGTAGACTTTGAGAATGGCTTGATTGATGAGGTGTCCCCATCCCAAGTCTATATATACATACATGTATCCCCTCAATCCAAAAGGAGGATAAATTTTGACATATCAATATAGATAATAAATCCTTCATGTTGTTCTAAAAGTCTATGTTGTATGCTTATCTCTTTAATTTATATGTTATAGTGGTTATGCATTTTTATCTAATTGATAATTTAGTCTTTCATGATATATGCAATAGAAATTTCAAGTATCTTGTAATCAATTAATAATTTTTTTATCAAATTGAATGTGTAATATCAATTTAGGTTGATATATCTTATTTTCTAGTAATAATTTAGTTAAGTTACTCTTTGTAATTTGTGTAGAGAAGCCATTTGGTGAAACTCCTAGACTTAGTCATAGTTAGTCAAATATACAATTTGGTATTAGCTATAATCTTGAAGTTCATATATGTCATAAAAATATTGATAATAAAAAATATTTATCTAATTACTTGGAGCTAACTGCATAGTATCCCTCATATATTTTCACTATGTTTGTTAGTTCTATGTGTTAAACTAGTAGTCTACAAGCATTAATTATTTGGCATTTATCTTTGTCCTAAAGTTGGTAGGAAAGAATTACTTTTATCTATATATAGATCCATTTTTATACCTTACCTTACCTTTATTTATATTTTATTTAAGTCATATCCACTTTAAATTAAATCTTTTATCACCCCATTTCATTCAAGTAGAGTTAGGATCCACATCCATATCTAAACCAATTGGGTTAACAATTACATTGCTTACCACTATTCCACCACTAGTCATTGCAAGACATAGTACCTAAAACTCATGCCCTAGATTGAAGATAGCCTTCACATAGATCCCAAAATATTAGAGGCTACCTCACATGTGTTTTTTGTGTTTATAAAACTTAGATCAATATTTTAGACCTCCATATGAGGCATGTAACATTGGATTCATCAATGGTGTACCATGATAAAAAGAATGAATGATAATTAGGATTTGATTGTAATCATTTGGTTGATATACTAAAGGGAAAAAACCCATTATAAAACCTTGTGGAATCATTTACTACTCAATGTTTATATCCTCATTATATGCTAAGGATAATGATAAGAGGGATATCAGGTTTCTTCTAGGGAACATGGATGTCATTGAGTCTAAATACCTCAAGTATGATTATATGGTAGTCTCTTCTATTCGAGTACATGGGTATTTTATCCTTTAGTAGAGATTATGGAAGTGTGTAATGAAAACATTCAAAGGCTCTTTTGGTTCCCTATGGGTAGCCACAAAGTGATGATGTAGGACAAATAGGTTAATGGGCTCTAACAAAAATGGATTTAAGATCATTATAGGAAGTGAAAAATACATTTGGTATCCTAAGATACCAAGTGTAATCAACCTCACCTAAGGATTAATGGAATAGGTAGCAAGCCACATCTTTGTGCTGAATTTGTGCTCATATAAAGGCATTCTTTAATGCCTTAATATGTTCCTTGGATATTTAAATACCATTAGGTGTATATTTTGGGGCATAACTTATCAATATTCTTAGGGGAATCATGGCTAGTCCCTAGGATGTTCACATGGAATCCACCTCTACCAATATATGAAGTATTAGCTACCATTGGAAAGTTATGAGGGGTAGTAAAGGGGTTGATAAATGGAGTTACAATAATAGGTGACCTGATAGTTGAGTAAATTTGTTAGGTTTTCAATTTCCCTTTGTTTACCCTATATTTTATATGTTTAGTGGGTTTTAATGACTCAAAATAATCCCCTATAGACTTTTAATTTGTGGGTATATATCTAATTTTTAAGTTAGTTTTTAGACTACCTAAGTATGGGAAACACACCTAAGTGTTTAAATTTTAAATTTCTTTCTATAATTTTAGTTTTGGGTTCAATACCCTCCTTTTAGCATCAGTTATATTGATGTGAATTTTGACACACTCTAGGCTCATGTTATAACTTGGCTTTATTTAAAGGAGATTCTAGGGAATATCACCAAGTTTTATATCTACCTAGTCTAGACACATTGATCTTCACTCAATGGCTTGTTGTGACCAATTTGTTCAAGGGGCCTTTGTTGGTTAAACCTATCCTAGATTTCAAACATGCATTTTAACATGGTTTTTATACTTGAAAATGTAAAATAAGGTGAGTTTTTATTTTATTTTAAATGATTTTTGGTTTCATGTTATAAATTATAGGGTTTGCATTCATTTGTTCAGAAGACCATTTGTTTTTAGGAAATAACATAGGTAAACAAAAATGTATTTAAAAATATCTAATACACTATCTTTATGTAGGGTTTTGTTTAATGATTAATACAAATTATAAGCTAATTCTATTGATTTTAGCATTCAATAGTGTGACAATAATTAATGGAAAAAATAAAAACAATACAAATGTTTATTCAAGTGCATATTGTTATGTAATTTCAAATCAACATTCAGGGTTTTACATAGTTTGTGGGTTTTTAGATAATTTTAGTTTTATTCATCCCATTTTTTAACATTCAAAAATGTGATGATATAATGGAGAAAAATGAAATAAACATTAATATATTCATTCCAAGAGACATTGCTTTTAAACCCTAGTTATCAGCTGATAAAATAAATAGCAAAAGATAAGGGGAAGAGGAAGAAAATAAAAGCCTACAATATTATTAATGAATTCAAGATAATGATTAGAATGAATACATAAACTAGATTCTAAATCAACCAACAGATGAAATTTCAAATCTAAAGTCATTAAAATCTTCTAGTTTGAGAAAAATAAGGAAATAACAACTATCACCATTATATACATGTGCAAATAATAAAAAAATGATCCCAAGTCTTCAATTAATCAATAATCTATCATTTTGACAATCACATTAGAGTTCATTATAATGATTCTCTCAAAAAAAATTTAGCATAACAACAAGAGAGGAGTTAAGGGAGAGAAAAAAAATAATGCATAAAATTAAAAGTGTGGTTGGCCAAATCTCATGCAAGAAGAGAAAAATCCAACCCATTGACAATAGTGGGAAATGGATATATAGCTAATGGAGTTTCCAAGGGAATGATTTCCCTCCAAAATATCTAACAACCACCATGAATGCTCCTAGATACCTTATCTTCTTCCCATTCCTATCACTTTCACTATTCACCTGTAAAAAGGGACCAAAAATTAGTCAAAATGGAGAATTAAAAGATCCAAACAACACATTAGTCCATTAAAATGTGAACATGATTCAAACTAGGTATAATGGAGAAAAACTAAGAACACCATTGCATCTGGGTTGGAACTAGCTTCCTGATGACATAAATAGTTTCAAATTTTTACACTTGAGAAGTAAGTTATGTTAAGAAAACCAAGGGTAGGTCAGAAATGGGCTATCTAGACCCAACCAGGCTTTTGTAGGCTTTAGGGTTTTGTTTAATCGTTAATGTTCATTTTTAAATTTTTGGTCCTGATCAAGTCCATAAAGCTTGAATTGCCTTGGGGGACCTTGAAAACTACTTGTAGACCTATTCAGGGTTTTTTGAAATTATAGTAGTATCTTTTGGTGGGAAAAGTTCATGCTTGGGGGTCTAGACCTAATTGGGGTCTAGACCCTTGATTATAATTACAAGCATTTTAGCTTAGTTGGTAGTGTGTTAATCAAGGATTTAAGTGCCCAAAATATTGATATAATTATTTTTAGGGGTTTAGGGTGAAAATCTTGAATATAAATACGAATGGGTCCTAATATCCTCGAAGACATAATCAAGGATTGGGACCTCGATTACAACTAAGGTAGTCATCAAGATATTTGGGTGTTTTTAGCCTGCTTAGAACTTGAGAGGGGTTCAAGGAGTTCCTAACCTAATTGATGATTTTTCCTTGACCAAAAAAGGTAAATGAAATGGGGGATGTCCCTTGAACTAGTTGCGGATCCATTCCCAACCAACACTACATTGAATAAAAGGTAGGCTCAAATACCTAGTCAAGGTTCTAAAACCCAATTAAAACTAAACAAATTACACCATGCCCCTCTTAACCTAATCAAGAAAAAAGTCTCAAAAACACTAAAATCACCACCCCCACCCCCCCCCCCCCCACATCAACATAATTTAGACCTATTTGAGAATAAAATCCTTATTACCAAAGTTTTCCAATGAAAAATGGTCTAAACCAAATTAGGGTTTTTACTTAATATAACAATATAATTATAAAAGGTCTTCCCCCAAAACCTTAGGATTTAGAAGCTTAATTAGGTATAGGGACCTAAAAATTCAAAAACTTAGGGAAATTTCAATGTGAAAATATTAATTAGTTTATGGCATGACCAGATGGACAAAAATAGAGAAATACACAAGTTTTTTATTTGGTAGAGCAAGATTTTGCCTAACTCTACAAGATGTTTTAAGTCCAAAAAATGGGTTTAAGAGTCATTTATGTGAGGCTATAAAAACATTAAACTTTCTCAAAGTGGCCCAAATAATGAGATGGTGATGGTTTTAGAGGTTTAAAGGGCACATAAACCAAAATTACTCATTGAAGAAAACCAAAATACCTAGGCAAGCCATGAAACACCTATTTGGGATATCTTTTAAGTGGGATAAGTGACTTAAAATGAATTTTAAATCCAAGAGAAAAACATGAAAATTATCTACATGATCAAGAAAAATATGATGGGATAGGTTATATAGGTCCAATAGGAATGAAAATCAAAGTGACACCCTGAAGTGGCTATAGGGAGCTAAAAGAACAAACAGACAAAATGCCATGCAAGTAAAAGTGTAGAAAAAATCTACTTCAGGGCCAAGTGTTATATATGAAACTTTACCATTAAATATTATTAATCATAATGGTATAGGTTTTAGTATCCTTATCGTAACATATATCATTATTACCCCATAGAGTAGGCCAAGAGAGATCGTCTTAAAATGCAAATTAAGAGGTCATAACTCCTCTTTTATGTTAAGTGTAAAATAAAAAGTTGGCTCGTAAATATGTGGTATTTACAATAGTGATGATTTCAAGCCTTATTTTAACATGAAAATATATATAGACCACACAGGCAACTTGTATTACTAAGACCAATGAATAATGAACACAAGTGGGAGTAGAGCAAAAGGAAAAAAGAAAGGTTCCTTGGTTCTTGGAATAATTAGGGCATGTTATGCAAGAACCAAGAAAATTATAATGAGATGAACTAAATACAATAACCTTATTTGATGATTGAATTCTACCTATGTATCCAAATAATTCAAGGAGGAAATCAATCCACACATAGATCTCCCACCGAGTGTGATTATGCAATTGTGCTACTTGAAAATATGTATACAACTATAAATTGAAACTTGAAAATATTAGATTTTGAAATTATTTGAAATGATTTAAAATTATATTGTGACTAATCCTAGTGAATTATCTTAAATTTAAATAATAAATCATATTTTCTCAATTTTGAATAGTGTAAAATATAGATTCTAAATAGATATCAAGTCCTTTTAAAATGAGGATTTTATTTAATTATATAGTGAATGTTTTGAATAATTTCATTTAAATGACTTATGAAAATGTGGGATGATGTAAATGAATATTTTAAAATTTGGAAACTAGATATTAAATGGTGCATAGATAAGGCTACACTAGGTATACATGTATGTGGTAGTGGAATATGTCTACCTAGTGCGTACCTATCCCATAAAATATGGGACCATTGTATTGAGGTTAGAAGCAGTTTGAGAGTGATATAAGGTAGTTTGATTAGTAAATTTGAAATTATATATAGTAGTGACATTAAAAATATGGGTCAATCTTGTATATAGGTAAATGGCTAGAGGAATGGTCAATAAGAGTCATGCATTTGATTGTAAGTCAAGTGGTATATGATTTGACAAGAATAAACATCATTAAGTACTTGTGACCAAGTTTAGGAATATACACCTACATCACACTCATATACTTATAGATACTTAAATATGGTATTTAGTACTTGACAATGAAAAACTTGACATATATTTAGCACACACAAATTGAGAAAACAAACATGGCCCTAATCTACCCTTATCTCACACCTACTTGCTACCTTATGAATTTTACCATTTAGTTATGCTATCACACACCTATATGAAACTCATTTTATATTTAAAACATGTTTAATATCTTAAACATAAATCTCTAACCTTTAATTTAGTCTAACTATATTGGTCCAATGACCAAGTGCTAAACTAGTGGAAAAATAACTAGATGAAAATATGTTCAAGTTATGTGCATGTGTGAAATATTTGTGAGAGATAATGTGTAAGACAGATAAAGTAAGATATATAATTGAATTTTTATTTTATTTTTTTCACTTTTTACATGGCATAATCTTGATAAATATGTATGGCTTCCATCTTTTAGCCTATGTTCTACTTTTATTCTATTTGTGGTATGTTACAAATATGTATATACAGATTGCATCCCAAGAGGACTAAGATCCATTATGACTATTTAACCATTTCACATGTGACTCATAATATACGATGGTTATTAAAACATCACCAAATACTATTACTATTATAATTGAGTGGTAAAATAGTGATAGAGTTGGATGGTATGGTTTGCCATGTAGGTAGAGACCTTCATGATGTCTATGTTATCATTAGTGAAAGAAAAAATAAGAAACAATGATAATCCACTAAATGGTATTCAAGACCATGAATTTAGGTACTATGTGATAATGTAGTGGTAGAATTGGATATTGAGGATTGACACATAGGTGACGATCCTTGAAAGGAGTCATTTTATGTAAATGTAGTCCAACTAATAAATAATGGTAATCTATGGTAGAACACAATGGTGTAGGTCCACTTGGATTAATGTAAACTAAAAAATAGTAGTTTGAAAAATTATTAAGTGATTTAGGAGGTCCACTTTGATCAATGTAGATGAGTGAAGTATCTTTTCAATCTCTGCAAGCTAATAAAATGGGATGAGCATTACCGTGGTAGTCATGATTGGTTAATCCACCTAGATTAATCACCCCTCCTTGAAAATAAATAGTATTTATTTTGTTAAGTCTAGGAATTAGGTGTAAAACCTTGGATTATAGATATTTATTGGTGAACTTTTTGGATTGTTATGGGACCTGACCTATTAACAAATTAGAACACAAGAAAATAATAATTTTGTGTAAACATGGTTTCTAGAATCTAGTCCATCTTTATCAAAATAAGACATTTTTTACTTGGTGGTGAGATGAATAAGGCTAAGTATACATATATGTATGAAAAATATTCTTTCGAGTTATCACAATAGGTGTTTATCATGGAATCACTTTGAGAATCTAGTATCTCTTACCACCTACTAATACAACTATGCTATGAGTATTAGTATTCTATATAAAATTATGGATATGCATGTATGGATGCCCAAATAAAAATCATAAACAACAATGGGAGATACATCATAAACTAACTTTAATGAATAAATGAAATATAAGAAGTGACATTTAAGGGTGACACATATAACTTGGTTATTATAAGAACTAAACCATCCTAATTTTTACAACTATGAATGAGGCAAGGTTGGAAAATTCATTCATTTGATAGTTGCTATAGAAATGATATTATTTATGCTACCACCATAAATTATAAAATATAGTGGTTAAACTTATACCCACATATGTGAATGGAACAATCATTCCAATTTAACATCCCATACTATAGGGACTACTTGTGTGGTGTTGACCATAATATTGGGATATGTGTCAATGATTCCATCTGAGGGCTTGATATCATCTTGTGCTTTTTCCCATGTAAGGTATTTTGTACATGGCACTCTACATAGGAGTGGATAATAATTTTGTGTTTCTTGCACCATTTAATTGGATTAGATGGTTTATTCTTATTTGAAACAAGTGTGTTTTTTGGAACAAAGGTTGCCTTCTTATTTACCTTAGGATTTAAATCATCTTCAATGGTTTCCACATAGTAATACACTTCACACATAATTTTTAACTTCATCATATTTATTCTAGACTAAATGAATGGTCATAAGTGACTTTGATATTTGAGGATGTAGTGCTACTCCATCTGAAAAGAGCCAAGTCTTGCATAGAGAATGTGGAAAGTGTAGATGTGTAGGCTTAGAATGATTGGTCTAGTCCTTTCCATAGTTATGACCAATACATGTATCGATCATCATATAAATATTCAAGGTAACTCAACCTTGAAGGCTTATAGGAATTCATAACATGATTATTCATATTCTATCTAGTCTTTCTCTTATAAATAATGCACTCACCATCACTTCTTGACAGGTGAAAAAACTTTAAGAAGTACAATATCAATTTTTTATTTTTTAAAGATATCATTCATGGAAAAGTAATAATATAAATGATCTATCTAAGCATATACTACATATGCATTAATAGTACCTTTAAACACTTAGATATACTACATATACATTAATATTACCATCGAACACATGAACATCTAAATTTACATGAAGCCTAGGGGGAATCAACCACCAAAAGGTTAACTTGATGATGAAGTTGATGGAAATGCCTACTCAAGGACTTCTACAAATTGGATAAATAATTTTTTTTGTAACTTCAAGAGTGCTTCTATGATTTTGGTTTTGATCAAGGTGTGAATATATTCTTGCATTGGCTTAGCCATCTTTTAACAATAATATGGTAGATAGTCTAATGGATATTGAGGTTTGATGTTGAGACTCATATACTTTGACTATGTTTTATAGGTCATAAAAGAATGAGATATACCACTCTAATAACATGATTTAGTGCCTATATGATGAACTAGTGGATAACTAACTAAATAAGAGTCCATTCAAGTTATGTGCATGTGTAAAATATTTATGAGAGAGAATGTGCAAGATAGACAAAGAAGGATATATAAATAAAATAGTAAATGTAATTTATTTATCTATTCACTATGTATGTGGTATAATCTTGAGAAAGATGTATGGATGAAAATTTCTAGCCTATTTTTTACTTTTATTTTGTCTACATCATGTTACAAACATGTATATATAAACTACATGCTAAGAGGGATGAGAGCCATTATGACCGTTGAACCATTTCATGTGTGACACATCATATATGATGGTTATTATGACATCACCAATAACTATTATTGTTGGAACTGAGTGGTAAAGTAGTGGTAGAGTTAGACAGTGTAGATTTCCATATAGGTGTATACCCTCATGACATATCTATTGCAATTAACATAGGCTAAACTAAGAAAACATGAAAATCTACATAATGGTCTTTAGTACTGATACTTCAAGGATTATGTAGTAACATAATGGAAGAACTATATAGTGAGGATTGACATGAAGGTGTTGATCCTTAAAATGAGTCTATTATGACTAGTCTAGGCCTAATTGAACAAAAATGACAATTTATCATAGAATCTAGTGGTTTAGGTCCATTTAGATCAATACAAACTAAACAATGATAGTTTATGATAAGATCAAGTGATACAAGAGGTCAACTTAGATCAATGTAGATGAGTGAAGTGTATCCATAATCTCTACAATCTAAGAGAATGGATCAAGCATTGTTATGGGAGTAAAGTTTGGTTAATCCACTTAGATAATTATACATAGGTTGGTTCTATTAGTATCCCTATCTGATATTATCTTGATCTAGTCAAAATTGACCTTCTCCCAAACATGACTAATTTTTAAAATAAAAACTTTCCTTAGGTCAAACATGTACCTAAAATGTTAGTGGTGTGATAAATTACCCCATTAGACTCATATATAAACAAATAAAGGTCTCTTTTAATAAGAAACTTGGAAATTATCTAGAACATAATTATACACTATTAAAAATTAAGGAAATATACCATATTCTTATGAAATTATTAATCTATCACTAGGATCAATCGCAAGACAAGTCTAAAGCATTCTAAATCTAATTCAAAGCAACCATTATCAAATATTCAATCCAAGTGACCAAACTTATGGAGGCCATAATGTTTGGTTTGTCATTACATTTGAGTTCTAATTTGCACCAAAATGATCAGCTTGAAAAGTTTAATTTAGTCATAACCTATTGTATCTATTTAGGTACTTTTTCATAACTTTTTGGAGGCCATATGTGACCGTCTAAGGGTCAGAAACTACATTTAATATATTTTTCATGACTTATCCATTTTTAGAAATATGACATTTTTATAACCAGACATGAACTTGAGTTGAGTTTTTTCCATTAGGTTAATTTTAGTGTTTATAAGATATGGGGATATTTGCAAGCCCATCTAGGCTTGCATGAAAAAATTAATAAAAACAAAGATTGAAAAATTAGTAGAAGATGAAAGACACTAAAAATAATAATTTATAAAAATTACATGGACCAGTTAGCTTTAGGTAGTTTTTGATTTATTTAACTTTTTGTTAGATAGATACTAAGGATTTGTAGGTCCCCTTCCCATTTATATTACTCAAAAAGAGGATTACAAATGTGACTTGGCATATCGATACATATAATACCAAGGCAAAAAAAATAAGCTAAGTTAGAAATATAAGTGAATCATAACAACCAAATAAAAATACATTACAATAACACCATTTTAGGTATACTAAGTCACTAACTAAATAACAACAAAAGACCGAACTAGAAAAATAGAGGCATTTTACCTAATTTGAGATGACTATGACATCTGAAAGAGTTCCACCCATGCATTTTTTAGCTTCCACCTAGACCTCTAAGCCCATAACAACCATTTCCAAAGAACCACCACACTCCCCAATATGAGAATCTATTACCACTTGATGCCTTGTTAGCACATGACCTATAGTTGGTGAAGAGAAAACACTAATCAAATGACCCTACATTGTAGTCATCACCACTACAAAGGAATCTGAGGAAGCTAAGGAGGATCTAACCCACACCTGTATTGCCAAATATTTGATAGCTACAACATGCTCCCTTGAATGAAGCACAAACTTCCAAGCTTCCAACTATAGTATATGAATTTTGGTTTACACTATAAGAGGAGGAGGGAGGAAACCCAAATGATAAGAAGGGAAGATAATTCTCAATTTACCTCAAAAGGGCCACAAAATTGGTATTCAAATCCCTAAAAACTGAGATAAGGACTATCTCGATACCATCTAAACTAGAAAAAGGAAATTTGACAAAGGGATCAAAGTTCAAACTATAATTTATTCTAATAGGCCCACCTTATGTGCATGAACAATAAAAAATTCCAACTCTACAACAAGTTGCTTGTTAGTCATTATAATCATGAGATTACTCATGAACATGGAAGACACATCTAAATATATCCTTTTTATGGGACTATGATAAAGATAGTCTTCCCCTAGAACATTTAAAATTGATTGTAAAATATCCTTAGAGGTAACCAGAAAATCTTCTTCAAATGGGCCTATGAGGCTGCCCAAAAAAAATACATTTCATGAAAATGTCCCATGCCAAAGACCATAGCTAGGCCCAAAGAATCTATCATCACCTTCTCCATTTCACTCCATATAGAACCCAAAATGTGACACCTAGTATAAATCATAGGGCTTGTTGAATCTTAAATGTGACATCTTGTAATATGCATAGATCTTATCAAAACAATTGAGCCTAGAAATAAGACATGGCCACTTCAACCAATAGAAATTTACATGAACATGACACCATACAAATAAATCATTCCCATGATCCACCATCAAAAACCATGCATTAAAAATAGTACACATCTCTTCAAATGAACACAAAGAGAAAGGCATTAAATACCTACATTAATGATACTAAAATTCATAAAGAAGTCAAAAACTACATTGGCTTCCAAAAATTAATGATGATAATCCCAATATAAAAAAGAATCTAAACAATACCAAGCTTTTTTAATAATATTCACCACCTTATCAAACTTAGGGGTTTTCTTAGAAAAGGCTTAAATCATAATATGAGAATCCCCTTCTATAAATAGTCTTTTAGTTCCAAATAAAACAACCATATTTATCTTAGCCACTAAGTCTTGAGATTCTAATTTATTTTTGGTCCCATAAATAAGTTTCACAAAAGTTGAAAAAATGAGAGATGCACTGCAATCTCTTATAAGACACCAAACACATGAGGCTCTAGGATTGCCATGAGAAATGCCATCGAAGTTCAGTTTAAATCATCTTGGGGATGGTGGAAGCCAAATACCATTTTATTTTCTTATATATTTTTCCATACCTACTAATGAACCATTAATAGAGGAAAATATAATATCTTCTATTTGGCACACATTCTCATGTCCCAAGCTAATAACCAACCATTTATTCATTTTACCTAAGTTGAAATGACCTTGAAAATTGTAACCTCAATATATTTGATAATTTTAGTAGAGGCCTTTCCTTACCTTCAAATATGCATTGATTATTTTCCTTCTAAATGGACCAAATCAAAATAGTGGGACTCACCTTCCATAAACCATACAAATAAATTTTTATATCGCCAATCGACCAAGAAGAGAAAGCATTGAGAAGGGAAGAAGGCCAAGCCCAAGACTACTCCAACTTACAACACAGCCAATACAAACACAAAACTTCAAAGGGAAAAGAAAATAAAAGTTTATTAGCCAATGTTTCCTCATTTTTTCATAAATAATAGTGAGGGGTCAAAAAATCTAATTTTACCCAACTTGTCTTGTGTGAGTGTATAATTCTAAACTTCTAGACAAACAAAGGCACCCACTTTTTTAATGCCCTCCTTTACCCAATAAAGTGAATGATCTTAGATCATAGAATCATTAGATGAATTAACCATTTAATATCCCAAGCTCACTTAATATTACCTAGACTTGGCCTTAATCTAATGTAGTGCATCCTCCTTAGAGTTAGGAAAAACTTTGTACTTTTCAAGATAGTCAGTAATAAGTCTACACTGATCATTAGGAATAACTAAGTTTTCAAAGTTTTTCCAAGACTAAGATGTCATACCTTAGGCCAATACCAAATCTAAATAATCCACTACCAAATCACCCTAGGATAGTGAAAGAATAATTTTTACCTTAGATATATTGGGAAGATTAGATAGAGGATTATTCCCATTCTAATAGTCATCCTAGAAGCTAGAAAGTCTACCATTATTAATAGTCCATGACATATGATTCATAATAAGAGGCCTACATTTAAGTAAAAAATTCCAAAAATGAGAACCCATTTGGGGATTAATTATAGAAATAATACTCAATATATTTTCTAAATTTAGATATTTTCACTAAAATAACTTTCACCATTAAACATTTTAACCAAAAAATAAAGTGTTTAATGAATATAAAATTAGTAAATAGGAAGAGAACTCAAATATATTTGATTTATGTTAAGCAACTAGCCATTGAAAGACACTTTCTTTGATAAGAAGCTAGAAAAACCTTAAAATAGTTGATAAAACCAACCTCATGATATCCCTTCCCTACAATAGCAAAGAGGGGACCACTAAGATATTTGGTAGGAAGTTTACCAATCATAAAATCCAAAAGTATGGAAATACCATGTTCAAACTACAAAGAATAATTAAAAACATAAAGTTTTGATTTTACTTCATTCATAATTTGACCCAAAGTATCCTCATAGCTAGACAAGATAGTATTGAAAGCTTGAGATTCATTGATTGAGGCTTGACCAAAAATAAAGGTATCATCTACAAACTACTAATGAGTAAGGCATTCTAAGCCATCCACCACTTTAATCTATCTCAAATGGACTTTTCCCTTATCCTACTTTATAACACACCACAAAGATTCTACCATGATAATGAAGAGAAAGGGATATGGGCCCCTTGCCTAAGGTCCCTAGAATCCTAAAAAAACTAGATGGAATTACATTAACCAAAACTAAAATTTTTGGACCTACCACACAACTAAAAACCCAATGACACCAACCCCTACAAAAACCAAATTTATCCAATGTGAATGCATTATCTCATGGGTAATGATAATAACTTCTTGAATGTTCTTACCTAACACAAATCATGTTTGCTCATATGAAATTAAGGCATCCATTATGGGCCTAAGCCTAGAAGCCATATCTTTAGAGATAATATTATAAATAATATTACAAAGAGAGAGGGGATAGAAGTCATCAAAATTCATCTAATGTTCAATTTTAGGAAATAAAGAGATGAAAGGAACATTGAGATCCAGGGAAACCTTTCTTATTTCTTGTAACTCTTCTAACATATTCAAAACATCTACTCCCACCATCTCCCAGAAAGACTAAATAAATATATAGGGAAATCATTAGGGCCTATAGATTTATTCTTGCCCATAGATAATACCACCATTCATACTTCCTCCAATGTGAAGGGTGAAATAATCTTATAATTTTTATTGGGGGTCACCAACCTAGGAATGACAACCAAATTATCTTATTGAGTTGAAAGATCAAAAGCCACTTCACTTGTTACCAAATTCTGAAAGAAATTTATAGTCTCTTTGTGAATATACAATTGATAATCTAACACAACTCATTCACTATATGTCATACATGAAATGTGAGACCCACTTCACTTAAATATAATTGAATTATGAAATAAGATAGAGTTATAATCCCCTTATTTAAGCCAACAATCTCTGGATTTTTGCTTCTAATGAATCTCTTCTCATAATAGTCATTCTTCATACTCATCAAGAAACTACTTCTACACATTATAGGAGGAAACATACATCCATACACTACAAATCACCTTATTTAAATTCTTCAATTTAGCCTCCACTTAGGCATTCTCTTGGAACATATTTTAATACAAGTAGAATTTCACTATTTAAGATAATGTTTGATAAAATGGAGTTTCTTAACCTTCCTAAACATCTACAAACTTGATAAAATAGGGATATTATTCTACAAAAATTCATTAGATATGGTAGATAGGAATTAAAAAGTCACATATTTTTATATTAAAAAGGGAAAAACTTTACAGGGATATCCACATAAAATTTTAGATTAAAGGGAAAATTATTTCATCTAGATATTAGTAAAATAGTGCTTTTTGAAATCCAATTTTGAGAAAACCAAACTAAGGTAAATTTAAAGTGGTGTAGTTATTCCATAATGCTATTGGTGACATTCCTTTTATTATTATAAGTAAAACATCCTTACTTAGACATCACACCTATCAAATATCTATTAGTGACAAATTTAAACAAATCCAAATGAAAGTGGGATGGCTACACAAACCCACCTAGTTTCTCAAAAGAGGAAAGAAAGGCATTGAAATCACCACCCAGAACCACCTTTTCACCAATAAAATTGGATATAACATTACAAAACTTTTTCCACAAAATAATTTTAAGCATATAATAATTTGGACCATACACATTAATCAAGAGAAAACACATATCAGAAGAAAAACTAGAAATTTGAAAAAGTTTCTAGTTAGATCTAGAACCTATCATATCCATATAGACATGGATGGAGACTAAATAATTACCAAACCCCTAAGGTCATACAAGATTTAATAGAGTTTCTCCATATAATCCAACTAATTTTACTTATACTTGAAGCTTCTACCATACTCAAATTCAACTCTTGAATCAACAAAACATCTAGAGAAGCAACAAAAAGGAGATGCTTCACCAAATATTTCTTGTTAGGGGCATTCAAACCCCTAACATTCTAGGAGATAAGGTTCATAATGTTATAGAGGATAATTCCACCCCAATTTTTAGGATCAAATAATTTATTCAAAGTTCTATGTTTACACTTAGATACTTTTCCTACCACATGCTCCTTGGTTGATTTCCTTCCTCTCTTCTTAGGTGGACCCTAATTTGGTCAAATAAGATAAATTTGAGACTAGAAAATCTTCAAATATTCATGTGAGTTTGGCTCCTCTGAATATTATTATTCTAATTTATAGACTCACTTAGGATTAAATAGACTATAACCTTTCTTAGGTTCATCTTCTCCTAGATTTTAAGAGGAAGCTAGATCCCAAGCCTCTTACGAGGGACACTAAAGAAGATATTTAATCACTTTTGAAAGTTCTAAAATGAATTCAAAAAATGTTAGCATTGAATAAGGAGACAATTACACCCATTTATCCAATTTATACAACAAGGCATATATTTATAAAATATTAACATTATGACCTTCCTAGATCAACTTTTATTTTCTTAACTAGTACTCCCTATTTATCCCTTTATCACAAAACACCTCTATGTCCAATAGTTTTGAATTTTGATCTAATAAAACCACCTTTTAATTATTTAACTAAGACTCCTTATTTTAATTTTGATGTCCCTATAAATTCCCATTATTATGATGAAAGAAAGCTCTAGAGGATCCAGAGACTGGCTTCCAAGCTTGACCATTGATACCAAATTGGAGGCTAACCCCGAAGAAAAAGTCATAAATAAATTCTGAGTATGATGCAGATGCCTACACTTGAAACATATAAAATTAATTTTATCAATATCAAAGTAGTTCTTCCAAGATATCCATTTCATTTTGATAAGGATATTTTTAGGAATATTTGAATCAAGATCCAAAAAAACCCTAACCCTCATAAAGGAGGCCAAGACACTTATTTTAATATAAGATTGATATGAATGAAATCCCATAATAAATCACCCATAAATTTAAGATAATATTTTCCCTAATATTCCATAATGATCCCATAAAAGTGGATCCACACATGAAATCTTTGTTTTTGGATTAAAAGAATGTCAAATTTGGGCTACAGTGCTAAAGCTAGAGACTAATGCCTTCCATAGACTAGAAAGGATGATTTAAAATATTCTCATTTACTTATAGATAAGATAAAATAAAAATGAATAAGAATTTGAGAAGAAATATTACATCAATTTCAAGCCCTCCAATGATGCATAACCAAGGATTGAATCTCTCTTATCACCAATCACTTACTTGAACACTTATCAATTAGGTCATGATCTTCCAGCACCAAGATGTTCTATGAAAAAGACTCTGAATCCCAAACTAAATATTTGGTGTGACAAATTTTAAGGCCTTACATACACCAATAGGTGACTAAATAAATATTTTTATTATCCAATTTTTTAATCCATTTATACTCTAATTTTTGGCTTCCACCAATAGGGATTTTGTTGGCACCTGATGCCACTTACACCCTAGAATCTATAACTTTAGATGATAAATACTCTTCCTAGACCTCCCATGAATCTATAATATTATATACACCCACTCATTCATCATTAAAAATAACATCAAACCCTAACTAGTCCTGATCTTCCATAATTTATTCCATTAGGATATGATGATCACCATTGGGGGAATAGTGGCCAACCCCTAAAGAGAAGCAAAAAACTTCCTTATTATTATTATTATTATTTTATAAATCATGTTCCATTATAATTTTTTAATTTCTTACAATATTATTCTCTCTTCCATATGAACATTTTGTGTAGACACTTAAATCTAGCCACCAATGACCATCAATCAGGCTTTTGACCAATTTCCACCAAAATGCACAATTTGGCATAAAAAACTAAAACACATTAAATGAGTTGAAATTGATATATTCAAGTACTGATTTTGGATAGAGTAGCATTAAATGGGGCAATGTAATTTATGGGCTAGATAGCTTTGATCAGATCATTTTGAGTCAAAATGCCAATTTTGCACCTGGGCACTCTAGATTACTCTTTTCTATCAAATTTCTTATATGAGACATGTGCCTTTGTTATTTTGTATTAAAACCATCATAAATGGGATAAAGGTTCCAATTCATCTAACATCAAATTCCAATTCCAATCTAGTCAAAATTTGAGCCAATAATATGACATTTTGACCAATTTGATTAATTTGTGCACAACTTGCTAAGGTTTTGCATCAAATTTGACTAGTCACATTTAAGGATAATTAAACCAATTAAATATATTAATTTAATTTTCCATGAATTTTTTTGAATATTTATTTTTATGAATTGAGATTTAATATCAACATCATCAAATGACATCATTTCCTAGAAAGACATCATTTTCAAAAATTTTGCATAACTTATATTTATTTATATTTGTTAATTATGATATCAACTCCACTTTCAAGTTGAAATTAATTTTAAGAATACTATGTATTATTTTATGAATTTAGTGAGATTCATCAAATAGGATTATTTCATTCAATTTATGAGTGTTATTACTATTGATATTTTGATTAGCTAATCTATGTTTTCATCATCTAGTATAAAAGCATGTTTGAATCTTGGAGGTAATATCTTTGTGTTTTTTATATTTTGGTAGAATATTTTGTGATTGAATAATATGATTAAGATATGGTGAGAGGATAAGGATGAGGAGAGTTGATGCTTAGAATTTCACTGCTTCCAACACCAACAATGAGAAGTTTCAGGAATGTGGGACTTGCGACCTGAAATGACCTCCAGATTTTAAATAAGCTAGCTCTTCTTTATCTCAAAAGTATTGTGGGAAAAAGGATAGAAATTAAATAGAAACACCAATGCAAAAAAATAAAATTTTAACTATGGTGATGCTCTTGAGTTTAATTTGATCCTTAATACTAAGCACAGTGAAGCTATCTTTAGGATTCAATTACATTAAAGAGTAAACAATGAATAATCAATGTAAAAGATGAAAATAAATAGAATCAAAGGCTCAAAACTTATATGATTTTGAAATAACACAAAAATATCAACAAAGGCACAAAACTTAGTCTTCTTATTAATTTTTCAGTCACATAAAAGGCATAGATACAAGCACAGTTATACAAACTTTCTAAATCAAGAAAATAGAACAAAGGCAAATGATATTAGTGGCCATAGCAAGAAAGTCTAAAAAACTTCTTGATAAGAATCTATTGCAAAAAATTATCTCTCTTTTGATGATGATATCTGATGATCCTTCTCCTTTGATCTGCACCTATATTTATAGCATCAGACTAGCTCAACATTGCCCACACATTCCCTTCCCAATGGTCTAACTGAACTCTAACTAAACTGGAAGTGTCTAAAAAAAATATTTTTTGGATCTAAAACATTTAGTCTCCTACACAATCAAATCCCGATAGCCTAACTGAACTAGAACTTAACTAGAAGTGTTTAACAAAAGATATTTTTTGGATCTAAAACATTTAGTCTCCCTATAAGTTCATTAGCTGAATTAGATACATGTGACACTTTTCACTGTGAAATAGGTGAAGACACTTGGTTTGCTTCACTTACTCTACTTGAAAACCATCTCATTATTTTGGAGGCACCAAAAAATGACACTTGGTAGCTTCCACGGCACTTATAAAAGACACACAACACTTTCCACATAACTTATACTCTTTACTGTGCCTTTGTATTAGGAGTGATCCATCTTTGACATCTGTCACAATTTGCTGCTTCAAAACTTTATCAACTTATAGAAAATCAGACCCATAACACTTCTTGCTCGAGTAGCTTCAAAAGGGGAATGGGGATAGGTGGTACTTTCCACTAATATTTAACAAGTGACATGTGGCGACTTTCACTCATCTATAAAAGCTTTAGATACTTTTTGAAAATCCTGCAGAAGGTGACACGTGGCAATCTCTACTGAGCTTTAGCTACACTATGGAAACATTCAAGACTAATTTTAGATTCACATGGAAGATGATACTTGGTGACTTCTACTTACTTTATAAATAAAACTTGGGGCCCACCATAGTCTTTACTCAATAATGAAACAAAATGGAGAAACTACGGATGTTGACACTTGGCATCTTCCACTGAGCTTTAGTTAGGGACACGTGGTGGCTTCTGCTGCTTTTAGAAAAACATATTGAAACCTTATATAGTTGCCACTTGGAACCCTTCATGTGACTCTGAGAGAAGCTTATTGAAATAATCTTTTGAAACTCATAAGAAACTTGAAACATGGATGCCGACACTTGCAATACTCCACTGAGTTATATAATAGGACATGTGACATGTTTCATGTAACTTCATAAAATATAATGTGTCCTAGATGATGACACTTGGCATGTTCCATATGACTTTGATACTTAGACAAAATTTAGGCAAAATGAAACTTGCACCTATGCTATGTGTCAAAAAATTCACTTCCTTGAAAACAAAACATGTAGGGACAAGACTTGGAGCACAAAACTGAAATTCAAAATAAAATGTAGAGTATTTTACTCTATAATTCTTGGTGACCCTGAGGAATTTTGAGCTTGCTCAAAAAAGAATCCACGATCTCTCATATATAAAAATGTGGAAAAAAATCACAACTTCAGTAAGGCCATCTGATAAATAGACCATTCAACATTAGATAGTCCCTACTTATTTTGAAATTCTTGGAAGGCTAAATTAAGGTTGATGATGTCCTTGTGCAAAAAACTCTACAAAATATGAACTATAGCCTTCAATTAGACTTCAAGCTAGGACATGGGGATCAAGACAACTTCCACTTCTGGCACTGATGCATCATTTATTAAACCCTGGAAAATTGACTGATCATTTTGTCTAGCTAACAATAAAGGTTTAATCTCATCCACCATTCACATAGTGTTGTTATTAGGAAAAGGGGAGGGAAGACCCAATTTCACTAGATCTTCAATATGTTGCTTCATGTCTTTGATTCCCTCTTTTACCACATTAAGGAGCTCTTTTCAATTAATTACTATGGAGTTATAACTGAGAACTTCATTCACCCTTTTTGTAGCAATCATTCTATCACTAATCCCTACTGCTAATAACATTTCATCAGTTATATCATATAGCTTTTGCAGGAACATTTGAGAATCAAACACTCTCAAAGAGACAGTGGATAGAGTGGCTTCAACTAAATTCTCCACCTTTTTGCACAATTTTTGTGCATTTGGCAGGAAAGTTAGAGAGGGTTTGAGCTGAGTAATCTCCTTAGAGATTCTTTTCCATATTAATACATATAGCTCCTTAACCAGGTTCAAAAATCCTACATTCTTTGGCCTATTAGCCAACTCAAGTGTCATTTTTTCTATTATTTGTTGCTCAGCTTGGAGTTGGGCCTATATGGCAATGGTATTGTTTTGCTCATTCAACATCTTCTGCTAGAACTAAATGACCTGTTATAGGTTTTCCTCACATTTTTCCCATAATGTTTCCTTTTCCCACCTTAGGGTTGTCACTACAGCTTTCTCCTATGTCATATCTTCTTTCAAAGAAGCATTTTGGGCCTGAATAGCCTGGTGAGTCTGAAAATAAATAGTATATTGTAACTATTTATTGAGACTCTCTATTTCATTATTCTTGGTTTTGATTTTTGTAGTCAAACCACTATAGTTTACTTTCTCTTGAGCTAGATCAGCCTCCATCTTTTGTAGCTTCTTTGATATTTTCAAATAATTAGTAGCTACAACATAAGTGGATTCATTCAGTAGCTCAACCCTATCTTGTGGTCTAGAAAGTGACATATCTATAGCCACTGCATTCATTGTATAATCTTTAGGCTACATCTGCTCATTTAGCTTGACTACATTAGGTGACAAATGGGTTACAGTTATTTGCTATTGGATTGGGTCAAATAGTGACCTCATATGTGGTGTAGCTAGAGCTTTATTATCTTTCATCCTCTTTTTCTCCATCCAGGCTTCCCTATCCTTCTTAGCAGTGTCTGCTTAAGTTTGGAAGGTAGAGGGAGAGCAATATGTCCACCCACAAAAGGATAACCCTGTGGCAAGCCATAGGGAATAGCCAAATGTTGGCTAGGTGAAATCTGAAGAGTTGTTCTCTTTGGGATAGAAGGGGAAAAGTGAGGCAATGATGTAGCCTGTGATGATATGGCCTGAGTACCTATAAGTGGGGTAGATTGGGAAATTGGCACAATAGATGTGGCAGGGGATATTATTTGGCCAGTTGGGATTATCACCCCTATAGAAGAAGAAAGAGACTAATAAAAAGAATGAGAAATAACATGTACCTAAGGAGCAATAGATGTACTCAATGGTTGATGTTGTGAGGGATCTACCTCCTCATCTGAATCAGTCTGCAGTTTTAGCCTCTTATGTTTCCTTGGCCTTTCCTCTTCTTGTTGTGCTTCCTTCTCTTCAATGCTTACCACTACTACTAGTGGTTATTATATAAAAATGGGAAACCCAAAGGCTGACACTAATGGAGAAGCTCTGGGTGGTGAGGATACCACACTCTTTTGTTTTTCAATGGCACTGAGAGATTAGGGCCAAACAGTTACAACTGTAGATGAGGTTTGTCTTGGGGCTTGCACTGTATGAGTGGATTCTACTTTGGCTTCTGACTCTCGACCCTGTGTCTGTAGTTTTCTTGTATTAGGGCTAGAGATAAGAGATGGATGACATTCATCCTAGATTGCCTCCCATTTCTAATTTGTGTCTACATTACCAAAAGAGTGAGTTATCTCAAAATTTTCTTGCCTATACTTCCAGTAGGCTTCTATTTTCTCAGGTTTCCAGTCTTTGTTCTTCAATCCCCTTCTTAAACCAGAAGTCATTCTAATTTTAGTGTCAAAATCCATTTTTTTAACTTAAAATGTCTTCCATGGCCTGTCCTCTTGAAGGGGCAAATCTGTTAATTCTACATACAAATCAGGAATATCTTCCTTAGGATTTCTTCTATTTTCCCAAAAGGGACAGCCCTTATGCACAATTCTAGTGGTGAACTTGTTATTCTTGACCCATGAGGTTATGAAACTACTTGGGTCATATCCCCATTTATCTTCAATTAGATAGAAACCCAAGAAATCTAGCTTTCTTAGCAACAAGTGTTCAACATATCTGACCTTTAAGGCGATGTTGTTCATTACCCATGGAAGATCATACATTTTATTTTTCTTCTTCCCAGTGCCATAGAAATTATCAACCACATACACTTACCTAGTGACTTTTAAGAATGCTAACCTAAGAGTCAAAATCTTGGGTAGCAACACTGGTTCTCCACTAAAACTATGGACCCTAATGATAGTATGATGGGATCCAAAAAAGTAGTCACAAGGAATAGTGCAATTTATTGTGAGGCCTCTAACACTTGGAGTTAATCTATTTTCAATAGGCTTTGGGCTTAGGTGAAAAAAAGTAGGGGCAACAAAAAGTTCCCAAAATTCATATGGGTCAGATGCTTTAGATAAGATATGTGTCCATGCAGACACAAGAATGGTCCTATTATGACCAAAACTTGGGTCATACATATTCAGATGCATGTATTGTGAAAAGATGTTAGAGTTTTGATATAACATGAGGTGAAATATATAATAAGAATACCTAAAAACCCCTTTAGATTTGAAATGGGTGAGTTGGTCAACCATTGAATAGGCAATCTATTTAGAGAAATCTAGCTGATACTCCTGAATCTTGTCTACAATTTTTAATTTGAAGAGAATGGCCATTTTTTCTTTATAGACAGTTATATCCTCTTTCATTCCAAAAATGAATGCCATCATGGATAGTGCCTCTTGACTGGCTTGTGTAAATTGTGCCCTTCCTATTGGTAGCACTGGCATAGTGGTATTGTCTTCCCCTAATTGTAATTTTGATCTCAGAAACCTCAATTGATTATTGACGTTTGCCCACATTTTTTGCATTTTGGCAATGGTGGGAAATGTGGCTATCTTGTCATGGTATAGGGCCAACATGTCCCTGATGGACTTCAAGGTAATTTGCACCATGAATTGACCCTATTGTATGTTATTTGAGGCCACATGAAAAAAATTGGCACATATTTCAACCAAGTCAGGGCACGGATGTACACCTGGGACAATGAATTATGCCAGTTGGGAAGTCCATATCCTCATTACAAATGTTTATTATTGTCTAGCCTTGGCCCTCTAGATACATCTTTTGTGTGCCCCTTCTCACAGAGCTTTACCAGACTTTTGAAGGGTTGGGTCTGTGATTCTGTCTGCAAAATCCTTCACCTTTGCTAGGTCATTTGCATAACCAACTTTAGGGACTCTAGTCTGTGGATAGGTCTTTAAGGGTTGTGTAGGGGCCAAAGCATATGATTTTCTTGTGAGAAGCTTATCAATGGATTTGTAAATCCCAGACCCCTATTGTGAAGACTGTGCCTCCTCCATATCTATGTCTATACTGGTAATCAGTGAACTTATGTAATAGGTATGGAGCTTTACAATAGGGAAGACACTTTCACTAAGCAGGTTTTGCTATGAACTAAAAATGCAGGTAACAAGAATTTTATAGCAAACGTAGGAATGTTTGAGATACTTGTTAAGCCTTAAATCTTGTTATTGGGGTATTTAATGACCCATCAAGTCTTAAAAATGGCATTAAAACTAGATAACCATTAGTAAATCTTATTGAATCTGCATGGGATAGTGAGTCAGACACGTCATGAAAGTGGCTACGTAAGGGTACCTTAGGGAATGTTGGAATTCGAGAGAGATTTAATGAATGCATGAGTTTTTGAAATTTTTGAAAAGACTCTGAGCCACGGCCATGTGTTCAAATAACACTTATTAAAAGAAAGAAAGGGAAAATAAAAATGAGAAAACAAAGCAATAAGGAAAGGGAAACTATTTAACTATAATACATTGGAGATACAGGTTAACTGAGATGTTTCAGGTAGATCTCATTCATAGGAATCTCTTCAAGTTCACCCTCTAGGGTCAAACTGTAAGCCAATCTATGTCATCCTATCTGCTTTAAAATTTTGGGTTCTAGGAACTACTTCAATATTGAAAGCTTCAAAATCATTTATTAAGTCCCAAATTTTGTGTCTATAGGATCTCATCCTTACATTTTTGGCTATTGCCTTTTCTTTGATTTGTTTCACCACTAGTTTTGAATCTCCTTTTACTATCAGATTCTTTAATCCCTTTTTCTTGGCTAACATAAGCCCATGTACTAAGTATTCATATTCAACATCATTATTGGTATAGGAAAATTGGAAATGGATAGCTCTTAAAATTTTATCACCATTTGGAGCGACAAGACAAATTCCTGCTCCAACACCATTTTTACTTCTAGTCCCATCAAAATTTAAGGTCCAAATTTCTTAGTTTTTTTTAGATTCTTGAGTCTTTGGCATTTCTTCCCTGAAAACATTTGGGATTTCATGATCTTCATTAAATATGACATAAGTGCCCAGACTAGTGGAGTCATAATTTCCATATGGGTCACTTTGCATCATAGTTAAAAATTGGTTATTTTCCTCCTCTTGGTCATGTTCAGTCCAGTCACCTAACTCTTCAACAAAGACCCTTTCTTCCTTGTTTAGCATAGCATGAGCTGCCTCTAATTTTGGGGTTAGTTCATTGGTGATGCAATCCTTAGATAGTGACTCAGATAGTATTTTCATTTTTGAACCATATTTGGTTTTTAGGATGAGGTGAGACCAATCAAGTGACATATAACCTCTTATCTTGGCTATGAAATCTCTGGATAAACATAGGCCAAATACAAGGGGTATATCTATGACTACCACATCTTGATTGACAATTATATTAGGGCAAGTATACAATTGCAATGGGAGTTGTTTAATTTTCCCTATTGTTTGCATTGATTTACCATCTAGCTGCATAAATCCTCTAGTAAGCAGCTCATACTTTATTTTTTAAGCATCTACTATATACTTAGGCATCACTAGAGTACTGGCCCCTAAGTCTATCATTGCATTATGCAATAGTTTCTTACCAACTATCAAAGTGAAATAAAAGGGCTCTGGTTTGGATTTACTTACCTCTGGTGCATTATTCAAAAGGGCTATTATCTGCAAAAGAACCATATCTTTGAGCTTTTCTTTATCAACAGGTCCTTCTTTGGTACTAGTATGTTTAGGCACTGCTTGGTCTTATAGAGCTTCTTGCAACAGTGTCTTTTGCTCAGGAATAGCTAGTATGTCCCAAATTGACACATGTGCTGGGGTCCTCTTCAACTGATCCACCACATTCACCAGTCCTAGTGTTTGGGTTCTTAGATAATAAGGGTACCTTGCTTTTTCTGGAACTTGTCTAGAAATTACTTGATTTTATACTGGCTGAGGTATTTCTTGTCTAGCAACTGTGTTTTGATGACCTTGAAATGGAGGAATCCCCATAATTTCATTATTTGTGACTTTAGGCTGTTCCATCATCCTTCTCTTTGATCTAGTATAGTAATCTGATTGTACCACTAGCTTCTTGGAAGTGGAAGCTTCATTTAAGAATACTAACTCTTCATCTTCAACCCATGAAAACAAAGCATGCTTAGGGGCTCTTTTTTTTCTTACTGTAAGGACATCCCTTGCATTTGAGCCATCAAGACTAAATTTTACATACCAAGGGATTAGTAGGGTTGAGTGTCAAAAGTATTTAAAAATTGTCCATCCATTCTTCTTTGATCTACTATCTTTTGCTGTAGATTACCCATGGGACAATCTATAGGCATATGAGCATTATTAAAAGGGAAACACTAGGCATTAGTGCCATCTACATAATTATTCTACCATAGAACAATCTCCCTATTTGAATTAGGGGGAATAGTCTGTGAGGGTGTAGGGACTACAACAAATTGGTTCATTGGATAAGGGTTAGTTTGACTTTGAGGACCCTGATACTGGTTTAGCTGTGGTGGAAATATATTTCCTTGGTAGCCTTGATATTGGGGTCTAGGATAAGGATTTTGCTATCTTTTTAAGTTAATTATCTCATTAGATAATTTCCTTAAGATGTTCTTGATATCGTCCATTTCAGATGACTAGACATGGACAAGTTTTTTAGCAGGTTGTTGAGAAAATGTATACATAGACACAAGTGGGGCTATGGAATTAGGGGCTTCTTGAAGAAAAGGTAAGGTAATCTCTAAAACCATGGGCATGGGAGGCCTTGGGGCAACTTTCCATCATCTATTAAATTATTTTCAACTCTGACTACATAGTCATAGGCTTCTGGTAGAGTCTGACCTCTAAGTGACTAAATAATTACTAATATATCAAAATTTAAGGCTTTAAGATAAAATACTATAGCCATACCTAGTAATGGTCTTGTTTTAGCAATAATTCTTTCCCAAGTCTTTTAAAATCTTGAATTGAAATCATTCATTACTTCTTGTGGTTCCCTTTTTGATAGTAATCAATTGTTGCAACAAAGAAAATTTATCACCCTTTTCTTTAAATATTTCAAAGAAAAGATCTCCAAGCTGATCCCATGTAGATATTATATTTGGGGTCAAAGATCTGTACCATTCCAGAGCCTTTCCTTTAAAATAAGCTGCTAACAATCTTATAGCCACGTTCTACTTTGTGATCACATGTATTGCATAGACATTAGACACATCTTGTAGATGTTCTTCAAGTATTATGAAATCTTGACCACTAAATTTGGGTAGAGCTTTTAGGGAATTTAATGGAATAGGATCCCAAGTGGCTAGTGGTACTGGGAGAATCAGAGGACTGCCAGTGTTCCAACTTGCATAATTCCTTGGGGCTATAGGTGCTCCCATGTTTTCTATTGGTGTTATTGCAAACTGATTAACCCTTCTTCTTGAATTAGTTATCAATGGTGGTAAAAGAATACCTAGGTTCATAGCAGATTGAGCTCTTGTTATTGGTCCATAACTCTGACTCCTGGTAGCTCCTTGGTTTATACAGTCTTGAAATAAACTTTAGTATTGATGCTTAGAATTATGCTACTTCCAACACCAACAATGGAAAGTTTCAAGAATGTGGGACTTGTGACCTGAAATGACCTCCAGATTTTAAAGAAGTTGGCTCTTCTTTATCTCAAAAGTATTGTGGGAAAAGGGATAGATATTAAATAGAAACACCAATGCAATGAAATAAAATTTTAACTATGGTGATGCACCTAAGTTTAATTCAATCCTTAATACTAAGCATAGTGAAGCTATCTTTAGGATTCAATTACATTAAAGAGTAAACAATGCATGATCAATGTAAAATATGAAAACAAATAGAATCAAAGGCTCACAACTTAGAAAATTTTGCATAACATAGAAAATATCAACAAAATCATATAACTCAATCTTCTTATTAATTTTCTAGTCACATAAAAGGCACAGATACATGCACAATTATATAAACTTTCTAAATCAAGAAAATAGAACAAAGGCAAATGATATTAATGGCCATAGCAAGAAAGTCTAAAAAACTTCTTGACAATAATCTCTTGCAAAAATTCTCTCTCTCTCTCTCTCTTCTAATAATGATATCTGATGATCCTTCTCCTCTGATTTGCACCTATATTCATAGCATCAGACTAGCTCAAGATTGCCCACACATTCTCTTCCCAATAGTCTAACTAAACTCTAACTAAATTGGAAGTGTCCAACAAAAGATATTTTTTGGATCTAAAATGTTTAGTATCCTATACGATCAAATCCCAACAACCTAACCAAATTGGAACTTAACTGGGAGTGTTTAACAAAAGATATTTTTTGGATCTGAAATTTTTAGTTTCCCTACAAGTTCCTTGGCTGAATTAGATACATGTGACACTTTTCACAATGAAACAAGTGAGGAAACTTGGTGCACTTCACTTACTCTACTTGAAAACCATCTCATTATTTAGGAGGCACCAAAAAATGACACTTGGCAACTTCTGCAACACTTACAGAGGACACACGACACTTTTCACATAACTTATACTCTTTAATATGCCTTTGTATTAGGAGTGCTCCATCTTTGACATCTCTCATATTCCACTGATTCAAAACTTTATTAACTTATAGAAAATGGGACACACAACACTTATTGCTCAAGCAACTTCAAAAGGGGAATGGGGATAGGTGGTGCTTTTCACTGATCTTTAACAAGTGACACATGGTGGCTTTCGCTCATTTATATAAGCTTTAGATACTTTTTGAAAATCTTGTGGAAGGTGACATGTGGTGGTCTCCGCTGAGCTTTAGCTACACTATGGAAACATTCAAGACTCATTTTATATTCACATGGAAGATGACACTTGGAAACTTCTGCTTACTTTAGAAACAAAACTTTCGGCCCACCTTAGACTTTACTTAATAATGAAACAAAATGGAGAAACTGTAGATGTTGACACTTGGCAGCTTCCACTGAGCTTTAGCTAGGGACACATGGTGGCTTCTACTACTTTTATAAAAACATATTGAAACCTTCTGTAATTTCCACTTGGTGCCCTCTATGTGACTTTGAGAGAAGCATATTGAAATAAGCTTTTGAAACTCATAAGAAACTTGAAATGCGGATGCTGACACTTGTCATGATCTACTGAGTTATATAACAAGACACATGACATGTTCTGCACAACTTTAGAAATTATAATGTGTCCTAGTTGATGACACTTGGCATGTTTTGCATGACTTTGATACTTAGACAAAATTTAGGAAAAAAGAAACTCGTGCCCGTGCTCTGTGTCAAAAAATTCACTGCCTTGAAACTGAAATGCAGAGGGACAAAACTTGGAGTGCACGACTAAAATTCAAAATAAAATGTAGAGTATTTTACTCTACAAGGAGTAATTACTTAAATGAATAGGAATATTCAAGAGTTCTAGAGGCAAGTGAAACAATTAACTAAAAATGTCATTAATCAAAGACAAAGGCAAGTAAAAGATGAAACAAAGGAAGACACAAATCATGAAGATGAAATTAAATAATAAGATGAATGAGAGTAACTGATATTAATGAAATAGAGGATGTTTAGTGATTTATAAAGAATAAGTGAAGGAATCAAGATTGAAGTTATAGATTATGTAGGTAGATTAAAACCAAAGGAGTCAGTAGATTTGATGAACAACATGGAGAAGTTTTTCAAATGGAAAATTATAAGAGAAGGTAAAAAAGTAAAGTTTTCATGCATGAAATTGAAGGGTGCAGCAATGATTTTGTGGGATCACCTACAAAAAGAGAGATATAGAAAGGGTAAAGAGAATATCAACACGTGGATCAAGATGGAAAATAAGTTGAGGGATAAATTTATTCCTGTGGATTATGCACAAACCCTATACAGAAGATTTAGAATTTAAAGAAAAAGGATAATAATATAAAAGAGTATACATATAAGTTTTACAAGCTTTCCATATAAGTGATTAATGATGAAATATAAAAATAGATGGATGAAAGGTATGTAAATTATTTGAAGTTTTCTATTCAATATAAATTGAGCATGAATAAATTATTAGCATAGAGAATAATTATCAATTAGATTTTAAGGTATAAGAAAAAAATAGACTTTCCAAAGATCAACTAGGCCAAAAAGAGGATAATACCCTCTAGTTAGGGGATGAGGTGGGTTCGATACCACTAGAGGCGAGTTTAATCCCACTAGAGGGTAGTCAGCACATGTTGTATAAAAATAAGAATATAATAGACAATGGTTTTAATATCAACAAAGAGGAAGAGGATTTTAAAGAGGATGAGGCTATGTTAGTGCTATAAGGTGGTTTTCAAATCAACATAGGCATTATGTTTATTACATATGTTGATAAGAACATAGATCATTTGAGTGTATGAACTCTAATGATTAAGAAAGGAGGTAAGAGGATCTCCCAAGGATGAATTTAGTTGAGGATTAGACAGAAGAGCAAAACACAAAAGTTATAGTAGTATAATTTGGAGAAAATCTCATGATGAGGATAATAATGATTTTTCCAAGGAAATAATAAGTGAAAAATAAGTAAGGTGGTGATGCATGGCTAAGAACAAACATTATTAGAACAAGGTAAACTTTAGGAGATAATATATGCAGATTAATATAGATGGTGGTAGTTGTGAAAATATGGTTTTTAAAGAAATAGTAGAGAAATGAGGTTTTCAAAGTGAAAAAAAATCTTATTCTTATCATATTACATGGTTTAATAAAGGGAATGAATTTATATTAGATAAGATTTTATTAATCAAGTTTTTTATGGGAAAAACTAACAAGTATTAAATACATTATGATATTATACAAATGGATGCATGCTATGTGTTATTGGGAAGGCCATGGAAATTTTATAGAAAATCACTTCATGATGGAGCAAAGAACAAATATAGTTTTTGGAAAGGTGGTAAGAATATAGTTTTATTACCTCTTAAATAAAAAGGGTAGGAAAAAATCATGCTATCCAAAAAATATTTTATCAAAGACATAAAGATGATAGGTGTTTTTTATGCATTAATAACAAAGAAAGAAGAAAAAAAAGTGGTGAAAATACCAACAAAAGTAATAGAAGTGTTGAAACAATATGCATATGTTATACCTAATGAGTTACCATATGTTTTACCACCAAAGAGAGACATTCAAAATTATATTGATTTTATTCTAAGATCAACTCTACCCAATCAAACAACTTATGGGATGAGTCTAATAGAACATGTAGAAATGAATAAAAAGTGTAATAAATTGGTGAGAAAGGGTTTAGTAAGGGGGAATATGAGTCTATGTGCAACATCATCATTGATAACTCCAAATAAATATTACTATCAAATACATTTTTCCTATACCTCATTTATATGATATGATGGATGTTTTTGCATGAGACAAATACTTTATTGAGATTTATCTAAGGATTGATTACTATCTGATTTAGACTTATGAAAGAGATGAATGGAAAACAACATTCAATATTAGGGATGGATTATATGAGTGTGTGGTGATGCCATTCATATTATCTAATGCACCCAACACATTTATTAGGGTGATTAATGTAGTGCTATGAGATTAAATTGGTAAGTTTTTGGTGGTTTATTTTGATATTCAATAAGAGTAAATAAGAGAACTTAAGGCATTTGAGAATGGTATTAGAGTTATTAATAAATGAGAATCTCTATGAAAATCTAAAGAAGTGTAGGTTTACGTAGAATAATTTCATATTTTTAGGTTTTTAAGTTTTAATAGATAGTGTAAGAATGGATGAATAAAAGTAAAGTCAATTATGGAGTGGCCTATTCAAAAGAGCATTACAAAGGTAATAATTTTCCATGGTTTATCAAATTTTTATAAAAAAATCATTAAGAATTTTAGTATTATTATTTCACCAATTAAAAATTGCATGGGAGGAAAAAATTTTGTGTTGATAAGGGACCAACATAATTTTTTGAATTATTGAATAAGGTTACAAAAAAACTATTTTAGCATTACCAAATTTTAACAAAGTGTTTTAGGTTCATTGTGATGTTTCACATGTGGGAATTGGTGTTGTGTTGAGTCAATAAGGAAGGCCAATACAATATTTTAGAAAGAAATTGAATGAGGTAAGAAATAAGTATTCTACATATGATGTCGAATTTTGTGCCATTGTACAGGCATTAAGACATTATAAATAATAAATGGTTCTTAAGGAGTTTATCCTATTTATAGATCATGAGGCCTTGAAGTATGTGAACAATCAAAATAAATTAAATAGTAGGCATGCAAAGTGGGTGTCTTTCTTGCAGGGATATGCTTTTGTTTTGAAGCATAAATTAATAAAGGAGAATCAAGTAGTTGATTATTTTATTAGGAGAGTGGATTTGTTAACTACTATGGTGAGTGAATTAGTTGGATTTGAAGTTGTTAAGGAATTATATGATATTGATCCAAATTTTGAAAAGATAGTTGAGTAGTGTAAGAATACATTAGTAGTTGAGAAAATTAATATTCATGATGAATATCTTATACATAATGGTTATCTCTTCAAGGGAAAATAATTATGTATTTAAATTAGGTCTCTAAGAGCTAATATTATAAAATAATTACATAGTGGTGATTTGGTTGGAAATTTTGGTAAGACAAAGACAATAACTTTGGTAGAGAAATATTTTTGGAAAAATATGAAGAGAGATGTGGCAAGGTATGTCTCAATATGCAAAATATGTCAAGTGGATAAAGGCCATGCATAAAATATAGGTTTTACATGCCATTAACAATTTTAAGAGGACCATGAACAAATTTTAACATGGATTTTGTGTTAGGATTACCAAACATATAGAGAGGTAATGATTCCATTTTTGTTTTTGTAGATAGGTTTTCTAATATGGTTCATTTTATTTAATGTAATAAAACCAATGATGTAACCAGAGTTGTATAACTATTTTTTAGGATGTTAATAATTGCATGGTGCTATAAAAACCATTACATCAGATAGGGACACAAAATTTCTAAGTCATTTTTGGATAACTCTATAGAATAGGTTGGGAACTAGGCTAAAAATTCATTAGTGCATACCACTAAAAAATATATGGATAGATATAGGTAGTAAATATAAAATTTGGAAATTTATTGAGATACATAGTTGGAGAGAAGCCCAATCAATAGGACTTGGATTTTCCACAAGTTGAGCTTGCATATAATAGTTTATTGAATATATCAATAGGAAAATCATTGTTTCAAATTATTTTTGGGAGAAATCCTATAAATGTTTTATATTTGGTGAATTTATTAGTTATAGAATGAATTAGTGATGATGTAGAAGCATTTATAGAGCATATACAATAGTTACAACAAGAAGTGAGAAGATAAATATAGGAAACTAATGAAAAGTATAAAGTAACAATAGAAGTCAAAAAAAGGTCAAAGGTATTTTAAGAAGGATATTTAGTGATGTTTTACTTGAGGAAATAAATATTTACAACATGCACATACAACAAGATGAAGTACAAGAAAATTGGTCTATGCAGAATTGTGAATAAATTCAATAACAATGCTTACGAGGTGAATTTACCACAAAAATTTGATATCTCTCTAATATTTAATATTTAATGTTTAAGATTTATATGATTTTAATGGAGAAGATGGTGAAGGGGAAGAATATGAATAAATAAAGTGAAATAAACACGTACTAAAGAAGAAGAAAGAAAAGATAGCCTAAGTTCTAGATAAGAAGACATTACACACTAGGCAAGGAAGTTATAATACATATTTGGTATAGTGGGAATGACTAAAATAGGAAGACAACACTTGGATTTTAGAATGGAATCTAAAAAAAATTGAAAAGAATAAATTTCAAGGTTTGAGCATCCCTAAAAGTGAACCATTGAGACAACCTAGTTCTGATAAAATATCAGATAAATCAAGACAATCTAGGATGAAATAGCTTAGAGCCATACCTATATAAGAAATCCATCCATGGTTCATAAACCAATTTTGTACAAAATTTGACACTAAATATGTGAGGCTTGAATAATTTTTTTTAATTCAACCATAACTTGATATATCCACTTATGGACATTTAAAAAACTTTTAAGAGGTCATATATGACCATATAAGCATCTAAAATTGTATTTTAATATATTTTTTAGGACTTTTTTTCTAGAAATAGGATATTTTTTAACTAGACATTAAATTGAGCTAAATTTATTTCATTAGTTTAATTTTATCATTTATAATATATGTGGAGATTTTTAGGCCCATCTGAGCTTGCATGTAAAACTTACTAAAATAATGGTTGAAAAAATGCTAAAAGATGAAAATTACTAAAAATAGAAATTTATAAAAATTGCATGGGTTATTTAGCTTTAGGTATCCTTTTATTTATTTGTATTTTTTAATTATTCATGCTAATTCCAATTTTTATATGAGATTTATTTAAAAACTCTTATTTAATATTTTATTAATTCAATGAGAATCATCAAAGAAGCTTGCATTCACACAATTTCTAAGTTTTATGCCTATTGATATTTTTCTTAGCTAGTCTGTGTTTTCATCACCAAGTCTAAATCATTCCAAATCTAATTTAAATCAAGCATTTTCAAGTATCAAATACAAATCATTAACTACATACATATGATAACAAAGCCTAATTTCATGATCACACTAGGTGGGAGAATTTTATGTGGTTTGATTTCCATTGTCAAAGTATTAGATACATAATAAACATTAAATCATAGAATGGGGTTGATTGGGGTCAGCTCATCCCTTTATAATTTCTTGGGTTTTTATAGTTTCTATCCCTCACAAGCACTCCTAGGGTTTTAAGGTGAAAGAGGATAATTTATGGAGTTACACACATCCATTTTTATAATCACACATATAGATTTTATAGAAATAGGTGAAGGTGACCATATGGTCACAATGCCTCATTTATACATAGGTTATTATTGAATAGTATATGTTATTACTAATAGTTGATAGTAACATAAATTAACATAACTAACCTTATACATATTGAAATATTATTCATAAACTATATGAATCACATGCTTGCTTTAGTTTGATTTACACTTTAAATATTCAAACAAAAATATAAGTGTTCATCCCTTTTTTTAATTTATTATATTTAACATATGACACTTTTAAAATCATTGAAATTGGTTTCAATATTTTACATTCAGATGTATGTTTGAATGCCATATCTTAGTATCTAAATTATTCTAGTAGTTTATATCCTATTAGGATTTGTAAATACAAATTAGGGTAAAACATATTGGTGAGCTTGTACACATATAAAACCATGTAAAACCCTCTATTTACCTTAGGGTTTCATTTGTACAAGTTTTGGATTTCAACCTTAGCATTTTATTTTTAGACCTAATTTTTTATTACTCCCTAATCATATGCATTAATCATAGCTATAATGAATGAAAATACTTGTTAACAAAAATCAAGAAGGTACTCTTTTCATATTATTTTACATGGATAACATATCTTATTTGGATTAGTTATGTAATAAAATGGATCAAAACTATGGATATTAATAAAGCTAAAGTTAACAATGAATAATCCTAAAATTACCATACTCCACTATTACAACATATAATATGAGTTTCTTATTGTTACCCTTAGATGATAAAGGGAACATAGGACCTCCTTTTTTATTCCTCTTATAGGTTATATAGTACATATTATGCACCCTATTGATGGACTTATCATAAATTTTATGACTAATAATACTCATATAAATCAACTAGATGACATGGATGATTAATAATTCACTAAACATATTAACATGAATCCAAATCATATTGATGAAATTTTATATATTTCAAGAGACAAACACAAAAATTTGGCCCAAGATAATACACAAACATTTTAAACCTCTACTAATGGTACTGTTCCTAAAACTACACCTCTAATGACATATGTGACATCAACCCAAGGTTTGGGGGAAACAGGAGGCCTCTAATAGATTTCCATATTTATGAATACATAGGATAACGTTTCTCCTACCATGATTACTATGCATGTTCCATCATCAAGATCACCTAATACATGTTATATTAAGTTAACTATTATAGATTTTCATGCTAAGGCATTGCAGCTAGAATAAGGTGCATCTAGATCTAGTCATTCCATGGATTTAGATGCCTTAATTTATAACCACTTATACCCTAATATAGAAAATTATCCTTTACCAATAGGATTTTTATCTCCAAATTTTCAAATATATTAAGGTAAATGTGATCCATATCAATACCTTAGATCATTCCACATAACATGCTTAGATTATGCATATAATGAAAATATTAGCCAAGTTATTTCCAATGATCCTTAAGGAATATGATTTGAAATAGTTATATAGTATCCCCCTCCAATACATAATATCATTAAAATACTTTTAAAACCAATTTATAACACATTTTCCATCGACATTGATTAGAAACTATCTTATATGCAAATTTATAAACTCAAACAACCAATGACTTAGTGACTATGTAATTTGGTATAAGACTATGCTAGCCAATATGACCAATGTTATGGACAAAAATAAATTAAAATACATATTCAATTAGATATTTTTTTCACCACTCGATGATTCAATTATACTCAATAGATTAAAATACTTCAATGAGCTATACCACATAGTAAGAGGCAAAGAAGTCAAGCTCATAAATTTGAACAAACTCAAGTATGAATATACTCCTAAAAATACTTCATCAAAAAATATTCAAAGAAAATAAAATATCAAGGTAAAAAAACTAATAAAAATAATGAAGAAAATATTACGGTTAATACAATATCACAACCTACAAACCAACTACAATTTACAACTCCATTGAAGAGGCAATTTTAAATATTACCATCTCCTCCTCATATAATATTGAATAAGTTACTTGATTGAAAAATTATCACTCTTATCCCTCAAAAAGAGATTGATCCAAATAGGCATATACCATAAAAATATTATAGAAATACATATTGTGAATATCATTAGATTATGGGACAATATATGAAAAAATGGTTCAAATTGAGACATAAAATACATGATTTTATTGATGAAAACATTAACGAATTGGGAAATACTAATGAGGAATCTTGTGCATAGAAAAATGGAATTAATAAGTTAAATATATTTAATTATCCATTTACTAAACATTATATGATATAGACATAGGCTAATTTAGAAGTGTACTATGTATATAACATGCATCCTCTACCTATGACACATGATCACCCAATATATGATATTATTGGTACATTTGTTGGTACCCCATCACAATGTCCTCTAATAAAATTTGATGACATCAAGATTTTTTATGATGATTGAGATTTTAATGCACTATTTATACAAGTCTATGTCAATGAATAACCCATATATAGTGTCATGATTGATAGCAGGTCAAGGGAGAATGTTTGTGTAATGAAACTTCTTCACTCCCTTGGGTAATCAAAACAAGAATTACAAGATACATAAAGATTAGTTAAGGGATTTAATTGATAAAAATATTATAACTTGGGACACATATTACTACCTATTAAGTTGGGATATACCATACTAGCCATGCCATTATTAGTTATACAAAGTAATTATGTATTTGACATGTTTTTAAGAATCCCATGGATGAATTATATTTTGCATTACATTAAATGATGTCTTAAATACGTACACTAAACTAAGGTAGTCATAATTAAAAATGTATGACATGACTATCCTTTATAGTTAATGGTATCTCTTCTTCCACCCCCACCCCTATTGTAGCTAGTTGATACACCCACACTTGATTAGTAAATATAACAAGTGGTTATACATATGTAGGATAATTCTATACACACATCTCATAGCAAATGATTTGGACATATTATATAACTAATTATTAAACATCGATCACATCAGAGAGTTATTCAAAGCTCACATAGGCCACCATATCCTATAACACATATTCAATTAGCACCGTAGATAATCTACCATATTCCACAATTATTATAGCCCCATTGGATTACACAATTGTTACACTATTTTTTTATTTTAAAAATACAAATGGTACACTTATAAAATCATCTTTAACTTTATGAAAGATCACTGTTTTAATAATAAATACATCTAAATAAAAAATATATAATTGTATTAACCTAATGGTTAATAAATGATCAATTTATATTCTAAATAGTCAATACCTACTTATAAGATGAATAATTATCATAATATGAATAGTAGAATAAAACAAGTACATCAACTCACTGATATAAACCACTAGACAACTATAAATAATCATTGTTTTCATAATATTTATAATTAATTAAAAATCTCATATCCACTACTCTAATAAATATCCATCAAATAATAATGTACCACATGTTATATTTTCAGTACAAAGTAAAATTTACAACATAGTATGTACAATAATAAAAATTATCGTCACAAATAGCTCAATGATCCATGAATGTAGCCATGAGTATGATCCCAAATTGTTGAAATAGTTGAATAAAGAGAGAACATAATCTGAGTGCTTTACCTCCAATCATAGACCAATGGTCTCCCACACACCTTCCCACTATGAGTGGCCTTCCCCTCTATGGAGGGTAAGATAATGAA